>PVLA01005524.1:0-132104 GCA_004027455.1 Hydrochoerus hydrochaeris
TTCAAATTCCCTCAGTTTTGTAATTTTGAGGCTGCAAAGGGTGAGTTCCTGCTACTCCTTGTGATGTCCTCAGACCATCTTTCATATTCTTCTCTTTCTTCTCAATAATCAAGTTCAGTTCTGCCCTGTTGTGCAGTCCACAGCTTTACTGAAACTTTCTTCCTGGCGAAACTCAAAATGTTTTAAATCATTCTGCAGGGATCTTTGTTTTTGATTCTCAACATAAATTGGGCTAAAAGTCCCCAACAGTAGACATGCCACATCCTCAGCATAGATGGCCTTAAAATGTCTTCTGCAAGATTAATTAGCTCACCACCCTTAATATCAGTCTCACCCAAAGTCACTGGACACAAGCAGAATGCAGACAAACTTTCTGCCAAGCCATAACATACATTTTCTGGAATCTAACACACAATGCAGTCCTTCTTCTCAGCAGAAGTATCCAGAGCTGGGTATTTACTGGCATCATTTGTGTCAGCATTCTAGTCTTCTGAGCTTTGAGCAGAGTCTTCCATCAAAATAGCCTAAGGCATTCCAGTTCTACTTTTTCAGTTGCACATTTGTGATCCTTTCCAATCTCTTCCCACAAGCCAGTCCTGAAATGTCCTCAACAATATGATCACATATAGTCAAAGCAATTCCCCCACTCCCAATATAAAATTCTATCTTAGTTTATTTTCTTTTTTTTGAATATTGAATAAAGCAAAACCAATCAGAACAAAGCAAAACAGTGAGAATAATACTGGGTTTCGTAGACAAGATAGAAGGAAATCTTTCATATTTGTTATACTACATACTGTCATCCTCCTAAGAGATGCTCAGATTGCTGGCCCAAGGCACAATAAATCACCCAAACAATAAAATAATTTAGTGGCTTTATTTACCTTAGTTGCTATCAACTCAGACTATCCTCTGAACCAGCAGTTGGCTTATGGGGGGGGGGTTATTCTCAGCCCACACACCAGTAGGAGCATGGGAGGTGCTGACTTTTCTCTTCCTGGAAGCCTCTGAGCTTGCACAGCTTACCAAAAAGGCTGGCTGGTTGGCTTCTTGTTGTATACTCCAGTCCCAGCATGCCAGATTCTCTGGACTGTCTTTGTTTTCTCATTACTGAGACAAAATTCATGACACACAAAGTTAAAGATGAAATGTTAATGTAGCACACAATCTGTATAGGTTTCACTACATAGTTAACTGGCTCCAAGACAGGGTGGCACATGGCAGAGGGCATCACATGGGAGAAACAGCTCATGATGAGCAGAAGATAGCAAAGTAACCAACAAGCAAGGGAGTTACCACAGATCTTTCTATTCCTTATATCTTATCCAGGCTATTTTGGTAGGTAGTACTCACATCCTTAATCCTAGCACCTTTGATCATGGCATCGCATCTTGAATCATGCACATTGTATCTAGTCACATATGAATATCCCCACTTATGGCCATATGAGGTTATAGGTGAACATCTAAACATAAGCCACAGCATATATTATTTTAAGATATTAAGTTTTAGGTGATTTTAAACTTTGTAATAGATAATTTATAAAAAATAAATCAATGCTATCTTATAATGAAATCTCAATCATGCTTTTTCAGCTGAAATATAATGTAGACCAAATTTGGCAAATAATCTACAAATATTATTTTAAGATAACCAAAAGAGGAAATTGATTTTTATGAATAAAATTATAAGTATGTCATTGGTTTTTCTGTATAAACTATCTGACTCTATTAAACTTTCTATTAGAATAAGAAATAATGTTATGCTAGTTAAGGCATGGATAGCATACAAAATAACTGTGATTACAATCATGCATATTACACTTGAGAAAAGATACAAAAACATGATACAACATGATCCTAATTTTCTATTTGCCAAACCTAAAAGTAAAAAGAAAGAAACCATACCTTAGTCTAGAAATGCTCTTAACTTTATTCTTCACATCTTTCCAATTTCATATATCTACAGGTACTTATTTATTATATTTTTATTATAAGCTATAGAAACTGCAATGGTTAATGCCTTAGTTAATTTTTACTTGTCTCTGAGAAAAAATACCTGATGCCTAAAGTTAGGGAAGGAAAGGTTTATTTCTTACAGCTCTGGAGGTTTCAGTCCATACTCAGTTGACTCCAAGGCAGTATGGCGGGGTGGGGCCACAGTTCATGGCATCTGCAAACAGCAAGATGAAAACCAGCAAGACAGAGAGAGACACACAACTTCTTCCCACTTTTACATTATATCCTGGCTCAATCCTTAGGGGAGTGTAACACTCACGCCACCAATCTGAGTGCTAGACAACAAACAAAACACAAATGCTAGATTTGGTTCAGCCCATAATTCATGAGGCTTGGGGGCCACTGACATAAAACATGACATTCCACCCCTGGCCCCTAAAGACTCATGCACATCCTTTATACAAAAGATATTTAGTCCATATCCAAGAGTTACCAAAGTCCTGATAGGTTCAGCTTTGGCGAAAATTTCAAGTTCCAAATCTCCTTCAAGATCTAGGCAAACCCTAAACTGTACAAATGAAACAAGTTTAAACATTTCCAACATGCAAAGGCACAAGATAAACATTACTACTCCAAAAGTTACAAAAAGATGGATACAAAATATTGGAAACAAAGCAGTTCCAATATCCAGCAGGTCAAACATTAAGTCCTAGAGTTTCATGCTTAGCATTTGAAGTAATCTGGTTGCAAGCTTCACAAAGCTTGGGTGATTCCACCCCCACCAGCTTCCAGGGATTTCAGCTCCTACAGCTTCTCTGTTAAGCCCCCTCTGGTCAGTTTTTGCAGCTTTCCTTGGATGATCCACGTTCCTGGCTTTTCCAAACCTCTGGGGTCTCCACTGCACCTTTGGTTTCACCCTTACATCTTTACGTATTGCCCTCTCAAGGGCACACTTCTTGGCCTGCCAGGTCTTTTGCAGTTGGGGTAGAAGCCATCTTACCCTCAGAATTTGTGCATTTTCCTTGCACCTAAAATCCACATGGATTCCACCAAGGTTTGCTGCCATCTGGAGCAGTAGCCAGGCTTTTTTTCTCTCTTGGCTGTAGGGGTCGAATACCTGGATCACTGGGCTCTGTGAACCTGATTGTAAGGAAAAGCTTCCCTATGTTGCTGCTATTCTGCAACCTGGTGTGCCTGCCACCAATTTGGAACTTCATGTGGCTTCTGCCACCATTCTGGAGCATGGTGCTCTCCAGTTTTCTCCTCCAAGGAAATTCTTTCATTTTTTGCAGTTTTGAGGGTGTTGGATGGAGACCCACTGCTTCCTGGGATACTCCCAGGTCATCTTTTTTTATTTCTCTTTTCCTTCTGAACAATAGATGGCTCATCTGTGTCTTTACAGTCCAAAGATTTCTGGCCAAACTCACAATGTTTTAAATCATCCTGCTGTGCTCTTTGCTCTTTATTCACAGCATAACTCTGGATAAAAGCCCCCAACAATAGCCATGTAACTGCCTCAACATTAGACTGCCTTGAAATTTCCTTTGCCAGATTAATGAGCCCATTGCCCTTAATCTTAGTCACAGACAAAGTCTCTCAGGATGAGCAGAACTCAGACAAACTTTCTGTCAAGCCATAATATAAGTTTTATGGAGTCCAAAATCTAATGCAGTCATTCTTTCTAGCAGAAACCTCCCAAGCCTGGTCTTTACCAGCAGGCTTTTTACCCACCTTCTGGTCTTCTGAGCTCTGACCACAATCTCCCCTACAGAACAGCCTAAACTGTTCCAGCTTTATGCATGCAGGCAATATCTCCAAACCTTTCCAAACTCTGACCACAAGCTATTTCCAAAGGCTTTCAAACTACATGGTCAGGTATAGTCACAGCAATGACCCCACTCCTCTGGTACCATATTCTGTCTCAGTTACTTTTTGCTCATCTCTGAGACAAAATACCTGATGCCCAAGTTAGGGAAGGAAAGGTTTATTTCTTACCGCTCTTGGAGGTTTCAGTCCATACTCAGTTGGCTCCAAGGCAGCATGGCATGGCAGGGCACAGTTCATGGCAGCTGCAAACAGCAAGGTGAAAACCAGCAAGAGAAAGATATACCTTCTTCCCGCTGTTACATCATAACCTGGCTCCACCTCTAGGTGACTGTAGCACCCACAGCATCAATCTGAGTGCTAAGACAATGAACCAATCACAAATGCTAGGTTTGGTCCAGTCCATAATTCTTGAGGCTTGGGGGCCACTGACATACATCATATCAGTTAATTTTTTTGGTGTCAACTTGACTGGATTAAGGAATGTCCAGATATGTGGTTAAACATTATTTCTAAGTTTATTTGTAACCAAACTTTAACCTGTCATCAGCTTTTCTGTGTCTTAAATTGTCAATCAGAATATAGTGGTACTTCTCAGCTTCTATAATTGTTTAGGACAATATTGTCTTATAATAAATCTTGTAATATTATAATTAGTACAGCTCTTATGATTTCTGTTTCTTTAGAGAACAGAAAAGATTGAAGAGTTTCTACAGAAGATACTTTGCAATATGAAACATCAATCATCAAGCCATATTTTTCCTATGGTACAAAACTCATAGTACATGTATGAGTTTAGTTCATGTATGTCAGGTTGCACTTATAGTAAGACTCCAGCCTCTACTTTTTTTGTTTTGTGATGTGTTCATACACCTCTTTCTTCTCCTCTGATTTTCATTTTATCTTTCCCAATCATCTAGCACATTTCTTTATATTATTCACTAAAGTCTCTTTGAATACTTGTTATACACAAAGATGAATAATAGAGATGAAGGGAAATGATGGAAAAATGGACAAACACATGGATGTTTTGTAGTATTAGCCATAAAATAAGTGTAATAATAAAATCATAAATAATTACTATGGACTTGAGGAATAAAGATCTATTCATTGTTCTAAGGAGAGGAAAAAGATATCTAGAAGATGGTTGTGCTTGGGCTATGGTGTAATGCAAACGCTGGTTTTAAGCACAAATAAAAGAATAGGATGGGTGCTATAAGCAAGAGAGAACATTACAATCAATGTCATGGAAGAATTAAAGTACATTGATTGACTTCAGGACATGAGAATAGAACTGTGAGGTTGTGATATGAAACATGTGAAAGAAATGGTTAATGATGAGCTTTCCAAAATAGGTGGCAAGGAGGTCATGAGGGCCTTGCAAGCTAAGAGATTTGGACAGCATAAGTAACTGAAAAAATTGAAAGATTTTGTACAAAGACATGATTATCCATTAAGAGGAAAATTCCATAGTTTAGAAGATGTAACAGAGAATGAGAGGTGGGAAAATTATTTGGGAAGTTACTGCAGTAATTTAGGGGGAAAGTGAGTAACAAAATGAGGGAAGGGCAGTAAGAATGGAACAAGAATGAATTTGGGAGACCCAACAATAGAAATACTGAGTCAATCAGTATATTGTACAGTGGATGGAAAGATAAATAAAAACTCAAACTTGACTCTAAATAATTAGAAAATAGACAACAAAGAAGGTTGGATTAAGGCTGCCATATTGCCTACTTTTAAGAGTCATTTTTCACATTATGACATATGTATGTGTTATTCCCTGAGTTCTATAGCACATAGCCTTCATGCCTCCATGCCTCCATAGTCATAAGCAGAGATGCTGACTTCTGAATACTTCCTATCATAAGTGAGTGCCATTTCCTGTAACTACTGAATAGAAGTTTTAGTGACACTGATTTCTGAGATGAATAGTAACCAATCTAAAGAAAAAGAGTAAGAGAATGCAATTCGGATAACAGCAAGTAAACAGATACTGTTGAGTAATAAATACAACAAAGTTATTGGGAATTGGGATTAAATACCATTTCTCTATTAGTATAATATATATTTGATTTGCATTATAACATTCTGCAATTATTTAGAAATAACAGTAAGCTTTCAATTAATGTCACTAGGGCTTAGAATAAACCAGTTTTTTGCCAGCTTTATTAAGTTATCATTCATATACCATGAAATTTACCCACGTAAATTTACAATTCAAACCAAACACTGGGCACATGTGCACACACACACTTCCTTGGCTGGTCAACCAACCAGAACCCTGAGAGTCAGGAAAAATGGGCCTCATGTGTGAGGGCACACACTTGCCTTTGGTGGGTAAAATGACCAACAGATAGAGACCCAGGACAGCTAGGACCCAGGCACAGAAACACACACTGGTCTTTGGAGGGTGGAGTAATCAGTGAGACCAGCAAAGTGGAAGTGTCTGAAGCAACAGTAAGGCACAAGAGTTGAGCTCTGGAGAGCTACACAAACAGAGGACAAGTTACAGCTTCCACAACCAGAGGCCAAGATCAGCTACATACTTAGCACACTTTTGGGAACTAATATGAACACTATCACAGAACTGTAAGCACCAGAGGTATTTTATGACATTTATTTTCCCTTGTTTCTTTGTTTGTTTGGCTATCCCTTTCCTGTCTGATTGGATGTCATGTTTTGTTTTGTATTTTGTGGTTATTATTGTTATGGGATTTTCCTCTCTCCTCCCTTTCTCTGGTCTCCTTTTTTCTTTCTTTTCTTCTGCCCTTTCATTCTCTTCCTTCTTCCCTCTTGTTTTAAATTTTTAGGCTTCTTATCTCTCTTTTTCTTTTTCTGCTATTTATTATCTTTTTCTCTTTAACTGTTTCTTGAATTTAAACTTTCAAGTGAGTAAACTGTGTCCCTTCCCTTTTTCATTACTCCTTTGCACTTTATTTCTTTCTTTGCTCCTGCATCATTCAGTTTCCAAAAACTTGGGTGATCATTCTTTGATCTCCAGCCTTAACACTACTACATTTTACCTCATTCATCACTTTATCTTGTCCCCTATCCATCTTAAACAGCTAGCCCCTGCAGAAGGGTAAAATCACTCCACTAAGGGAAAAATCACTGAATTTAAGTACGTTCTATATGTTTGATTTTGTTATATAACTTTAGAGTTTGCTCTTGTGGTAGGAAGTAGCAGGTTAATGGTTACCATATGTTATGAATTAAACCTGGTGGTCAACTTAACAGAAGCTGAATTAATTCAGCATGCTTCTGAGTGTAGATGTTCCACCTGAGGAAAATTGCCAGAATAAATAGGATGTGGAGAAGATGAGTGAGGTGTTGTGGGTTTCCCTAAATATTGCTGTTTGTGCCATTGGTTCTCTTGAGGAGTTTGTCAGGAATAGCTTCCCCAATGTGAGTTCAGCCACTGTCTTCAGAGGAGCTCAGGACTTTATTGATGAGAGTGGCTCTGTTTCACTTTGGGGGAGCTGTGGTCCTTACACTGAGAATAACTTCCTGACTCTGGAGAGGAATACATGTGCCATTTAATCTCCAGGACAAACTCATCATGCTGGCTTTCTGACATGTACTTGACTGTTCTTCTCTTTGGAGGACCTTTTGGCCTCTGTGTTGCTGAGGATGGCTGGGGTGCTTTTCAGGACAGCCCTTTTCTTTATTATGCATGTGACTTCTCAGTTCCATTATAGAACCCTCAACCTACTAGCATAGCTCCTTTAGGCCACTGGTATAGACTTTCTAGTTTCCACTGCTCATCATTGGGCTTTTCTAGCACAGATCCATAAAACAGACTGTCATGAGTCCTTCTTGTGGGCTTTAGACCACCAGTTGGACTTGGGGGAGGCATTGTCATTGGCTCTAGGTCTTCATCTGGACTCATGCAGGACATTGCTGTGGGATCCAGGTCCTTGACTGAATATTCTGGGTCTTTAATGTTTTGGACAGATTTCCTGCACTTTCATGTGTTAAACACTGGGTGACCATTATAAAATAAAATAAATTCTGTGTCCTGATTCTGATTGTTCTCCTTAAAACCCCTGACTACACCACCATAGTTTGTCAACAGTTAGTTGTACTTGAACAATTACTACTTTTGTTAATTTAGCCAACATGTCATATAAGTTGTAATTAGTTTTTTTCTACTGTATGGTAACACTATGATTGTATAGTGTTATAATGATCACTACTGCCTTATGCAAAAGGTGTACATGATGAGAAAAACAGTAACTTTGCATCCTTTACAAATTGGGGAGGTAAGTTCTTGGGAAACCTATAAAAAACCTCTTACATCTATAAGACATCCCTGAAGAACCAACATCTTCTTGGGAAGCCTCAAAACTAGATAAAGCCATCTATCATAAGAAATTGGCAAAAATAAACATGGAAAACAAAAGAAAAGAGAAAAGAAAATACGGAAAATGACAAGATGCAGAATCAAAATACAACCCCACACCAGCATCCCACACAGGACAAGTGCAGAACAGAATAGGAGAGATGAAATTGGAAGTCAAACACTGTAATTTTAGGAAATGATGACAACAGAAGTGATAAAACAATTAGAAATGTTGTAGAGAAAATAATCTCAGGTAAAAAAAGAAATGATGCATAAATTCAAAGATGTTAGAGAAAACACAGATAAAAGAATTGATGAGCTTAGAAAAATTATGGAAACAAAATAAATGACTAATATAGGAAAGAAATGAAATTCATGAAAGGGATCTAAGCAGAAATTCAAGAGACTAAAAGCTCCATTAAAAGTATATGCAACAGACTGAATTGTTGAGAGGATAAAATATCAGATGGTGAAGACAGAATAGTAGCTAAAGATCATGAGAGAAAGATATCTTGGAAATAGTAAGAGACCACAAAAATCAATGCAACAACTACAATGTGAAACAAAGAAGAATAACACAATATTGATCAGGGTTAATGAGAAACCTGGAGATTGTGCAAATGCTATTAGAAAATAAAACTTCACAGAAGCAACAACAGATAACTTCACAAGCATGGATAAAAACAATGATATACAAAATTAGAAACATATAGAACTCTAAATAGTCATGACCAAAGCAAAACTATGAGGCATATAAAAATCTAAATTCCAGAGATTCAGCACACAAACAGAATATTAGAAGCTGTTAGACCAAAGAAACAGATCATCTTCAAAGGAGAGCCTCCTCAGTATCACAGCACACTTCACACAAATCATAAAATCAAGAAAAGCTTGTAGTGAAGTATTTTAAGACTTGAAAGAAAAGAACTTCCAACCTAGATTGATGTACCCTGAAAAATCTCTTTCAAAATTAATGGATAAATATGACAATTGCATGACAAAAAAACCACAAGAAATTCATGACCACCAAACCAACCCTATAAAGAGTATTGAAAGATACTCTAAACAGAGATAAAAATGACCAAAATTCAAAGAACAACAACTAAAAGAAACTGCCAAGTGTGACAAGCAATTTAACAGGATGGAAAAGCAGAGAATCAACAGCAGAAAAATGACAAAGATGAAACCATACATATAAGTTGTAGGCATTAGTACAAATGGCCTCAATTCACCAGTCAAAAGAAAAAGACTGACATAATGGACCAAGAAACAAGATCCAACAGAATGCTCTATACAAGAAATGTATTTATATAAAAAAGAAATTCATAGACTAAAATTCAAATGACAGAAAAAAATATTGCATGCAACAGGAAACCAGAAAAAAAAACAGGGATAGCTATTCAATTTACAGACAATGTGAATCTCAAACCAAGAATGATCAAAATACATAAAGAAGGTCACTACATTCTGGTTAGGGGAAAACCTCAAGAGGAAAAGATAACTATCATAAATATGTTTATACCAAGTACAGGAGCACACTACTATATAAGGCAGTTTTTAGTAGACATGAAAAATCAAATAAGCAATAACATAATTGCAATAGAACTTAATACACCATTGCTAAAAATGGATAGATCAACTAGACAAAAAAGAAAGAAAATCAGCAAAGAAATATCAGATCTGACCAAAATTGTGAAATTAATGACAACAATGCAAGCACTTCATAAACAAATTAAATAACAGTCTCCTGAAAAATGGGTTAGAGTTGAAATTAAAGAAGAAATTAAAAAGTATTTCCAACCATACAAGGATGCAGAAACAACATATTGAAAGTTATGGGATGCAATGAAAGTGTTTCTAAGAGGGAAATTCATAGTGGTGAATTCTCTCATCAGGAAAACAAAATGAGCAGAAATAAACAACCTAATGTAGCACCTCAAGCTTCCAGTAAAGAAGAGCAAGAAAAACCCAAAGCATATATGAAGGAGGAAATTAAAAATTTCAGAGCAGAAATTAAGCAAAGAAAATTAAGAAAATAATAAAAAGAATTTATGAATTGAAGAATTGGTTCTTTGAAAGAATAAAATTGATAAACTCATGACCAACATTATAAAAAAAAGAGGAAAGAGAGGCTCATATTTATGCCATGGGGGATGAAAAGGGTCAAATCATGTGGGATGAAAAGGGTCAGATCATGTTGTGAAAACTCAAAGTATCATCAGTACTTACTTTGAAAATCTTTACTCTTATAGGACAGAAAACACAGAAAAAATGAACAGATTTCTAGATACACATGAATTACAAAGCTGAATAAAGAAAATATAAAAATTCTGAATAACCCAATGTCAGTTAATAAAATTGAATATATAGGCTGGGGATTTAACTCATTGGCTTAAGTGCTTGCCTGATAAGCGCAAGGTCTTGAGTTTGATACCCAGTACAATATATATATATATATCTTACCAACAAAGGAAGTCCATTTTCTAATGGATTCACAGCTGAATTCTATAAGAAATTTAGAAAAGATTTAATGTCAATACTCATAAAATATTTTAATGAAATTGAAAGGTAAGCAATACTCCCTGATTCTTGGTGGCAAATATTACCCTGATATCAAAACCATAAAAAGAACTAAACAGAGAATGACAAGGAAATCTCCCTAATGTAAAAATCCTCCATAAGATACTAGGAAACAGAATGCGGCAAATCATCAAGAAGAGTATATACTATGACCAAGAAAGATTTATCTCAGAAATGCAAGAATGGTTCAACATATGCAAATAAAAAAATGTAATATACCATATCAACAAAGACAAAAATCATATAAGCATCTCAATAGATGCAGAAAAAGCATTGAAGAGTACCACACTTATTCATGATAAAAATCCTACAGCAAATCAAAATAGAGGTTCTTTACCTAAATCAGATAAAAGTCATCTATAACAAACCAACAGCCAACACGATACTAAATGATCAAAAATTGAACGCTTTCAAAACCAAGTACAAGATAAGAATGCCCACTTTCACCACTCTTATTTAATATATCTTTCTGGATACATCAGCCAGTACAATTAGACAACAGAGAAACAAAAAGAATAAGGATAGGAAAAGAAGAAGTTAAATTATTATTATTTGCAGATGAAATGATACTCTATTTAGAAGACCCCACAAACCCCACCAAAACTCTTCTACAGTTAATGAAGAAATTCAGTAGCATAGCTGAATACAAAGTCAACACTCAAAAATCAATAGCATTCCTATACACAAACAACAAACTCACTGAGACAAATTAGGGAAACCATACCCTTAACTGTAGCATCCAAAAAAAATTAACTACTTAAAAATAAATCTAACAAAGAGGGCCAGTGAGATAGCTAGCTCAGTGTAAGTACCTATCTGGCAAGTGCAAGGTCATGAGTCTGATCCCTAGATTAATAATTTTTAAAAACTAACAAAGGAAGTAAAAGATCTATATAATGAAAATTCCAGTACTCCAAAAATGAAAATTAAAGAGGATATAAGAAAATGGAAAGATATCCCTTGCTCACGGATAGGATGACACAACATAGTAAAAATGGCCATACTCTGAAAATTGTTATACAGTTTTAATGCAATCCCATTCAAAATAACATTATCAGACCTCACAAAACTAGAGAAAACATTCTTAAAATTTATCTGGAAGAAGAGGAGACAGGATAGCAAAAGCAATTCTGGGTAACAAAGGCAAGATAGGAGACACTACAATCTCTGGCTTGAAATTATACTACAAAGCATGGTACTTGCAAAAAAAAAAAAATCAGACCTGAAGATCAGTGGATCAGATTAGAAGATGCAGACACAACTTTAAACATACTCAGGAACCACATCTTTGATAAAGGGGCCAATATGATCACTGGAAGAAAGAAAATTTTTTTAAAAATGGTGCTAGAAAAACTGTTTCTCTACATGCCAAAGACTAAAACTAGACCCATGTATACCACCATGCACTAAACTGAATTCAAAATGGATGAGAGATCTAAATATTGCAACAGAAATACTAAATCTGCTGCAAGACAATGTAAGCAAAAATCTTGAAGACATAGGCATAGGCAGAGAATTTATGAACAAAAATAAATCTGCACAAGACGTGCTTCCCAGAATCAGCAACTGGAATCTTGTCTTATTAAAAGGGCTTTGCATGTCAAAAAAATCACCAATAGAGTGAAAAAAACCATGAATTGGGAAAAAAATCTTAGCCTTCTGTGTCCCTCAGAAAATGGGCTTATATGTATAGCATATCAAAATTAAATAAAATTGAGGACCCCAGATTCAAAGACCCATTCCAAATATGGGCATCAGAGATAAATATATATTTCTCAGATGAAGAAATACAAAAGGCAAATAAATATGTGAAAAAATTCAACATCGCTGTTCATTTGATAAATGCAAATTAAAACAATGCACTGACTGCCACTATGGTAGTACCAGTATACACTAACACCAATATGGAAGAAGGGTTCCTTTTTCTCACAAATCCCATGCATGATTTATTATTGGTTGATTTCTTGATGGCAGCCATTTTTTGGGGGTGAGATAGAATCTCAATGTTGTTTTAACTTGAAATGAATATGTTATATCAGAATCCTAAAGTTTTGGAAGATATCATTCATATGGTCTGAGAAAATGAAAATTTAATGGAGTACATTGGGAAGTAGAGGAAATGGAGACTAAGGAATAGTGGTAAAAGATATGTTTTCATGTTCATCAGTTATCCACCACATTTCACATTTAAATACATATCTCCAAAATAATTTGAAAATCAAAACATGTCAATTTTTGTGTGGGTGGTAGGGGTTGAACTCACTATCTAGGACCAGCCAGGCAGGTGCATAGGCCACTGAGCTAAATCCCCAGCCCATCAGAATATTTCATTTTATGTGTTTCTGTCAGTGGAGTACAAAATATTTAAGAGCTAGGTAGCTGTAAAGAATGCAAAAACGTCACCCTGAATATCTTAGATAAAGCTGGGAGAAAGAGATCTATTTAATTTGGGCTATATGGACTATTTTAAAGAGATTGAAACAGTTATTTACCGTTATTATATGGAAAGCAATAGATGCCAGCACACAACTCATCATCACAGACCAAGACTCGCTTATATATTTTAATAACTTTGAAGATCTTTCTGTAAAAATCACATTACTTTGTAAATGAAAAATAATTTTTAAAATAAGCAATGATTGCAATGTGCTGCATATTGGGAGGTATGGGATGTTATGCAATTGGAATGGAATTTCACTCAGGGAAGATGAAACATTCTAGTAATTTTCTGTTTAAAATTCATGTATAGCCCTGCCCGGTGAAACCTGAGTGGCTGCAGCCACCTGTGCTTCACCTCACAAGTGGAAAGTATGCACAGCAATCTCCTTCTACCAAAGAAGCCCTGGTGCATTGTTCTGAGACTGATAGGGCCCCGCCCAGTCTCCCACATCACTAGAGCACCAAAGGGAAGAAACATCTGGGCATATGTGGGCCCTGCCCAGCAATCTCCAAGTGGCTCACACCTGCGTGCACTTTGCTTCATGAGCCAAAAGGGTGCACAGTGATCTCCATCCCACAGGGAAGTCTTGGTGTTTTTCTCTGAGACTGGTAGGGCCATACCCAGCATCCCACATCACTGGAGGATGCAACAGAAGATACCTTTGGGCCTATTTGGGCCCTGCTCAGTGACCTCTGAGTGGCCTGAAGCTGCCTGCCCTCTGCCTTGTGAGCCAAAAGGGCACACAGTGATTTCCAATGCAAAGGGAAGCCTTAGCACATTGCTCTGAGACTAGCAGGGCCCTGCCCAGTGACCCTAAGTGGCTGGCAGCCACCTTGTAGGGTCTGTCCTAGGACCTCTACTCAACTGGGGAAACTCCCTGCAATAGAGGTAGATATTCTCAACCCAAGAAACAACTGAGATCTTGCCTCCAGCTTTCCCTAAGGGAATATTAAAAAATGACAAAACAAAAGAGCAAAATGCAATCTAAACATCCAGCCCATTGCAAACAAGTCTAGGAGACATGGTCATAGACGAAAATGTAAGGCTTGCACTTAAAACTCCTGAAATCATAGCAACTTAAGTAAAGAAACAACTCTGGGAAGATGTAAAAGAACTCAGATCAGAAATAAACTCCCAGGTAAAAGAAGAAATTATAAACATAGTGAAAGAAATGCTGAACACATCTAAAGAAGACATAGAGAAAAAATTAGAGGAACAATGCAAAAAGATGGAAACCTTAAATGGACATTATAAAAAACAAAAAGAATACATGAAACAGATTCAAAGAGACATACAGAAAATCAAAAATTCCACAGAAAGTTGGCAAAACTGCCTCAATGAAAGTGAAGATAGACTTTCAGACCTCAAAGAAAAGATTGCAGCTAGTGAACAGAAAATGAAAGATATTTTTAAAAACAACAGTGAATCAGGAAATAATTCAACAGATGCAAGATGATGCAAAGAAAACAACATAAGATTGACAGGTATAAATGAAAAAGAAGGTAACAACACAAATGATATCAAGAGGCTACAGAAGTAACAGCTGAAAATTTCCCAAACATGAGAATGGAAACTGAGATATAGATAAGTGAAGCATATAGATCTCCAAATAGCCATAACCAAAATAAAACTACACCCAGAAATATAATAATTAATATCCCAGAAACACAACATAAGATCAGAATATTAAAAGCTGTTAGAAGAGACATATCACCTATAAAAGAAAGCCTATCAGAATCATAGCAGACTTCTCAACATAAAAAAATGAAGTCAAGAAGAGTATGGAGTGAGCTATTTCAGAACCTAAAGGAAAACAATTTCTAACCCAGATTGATGTACCCTGTAAAACTATCATTCAAAATTGATGGAGATATAAGATACTTCCATTACAAAGAACAACTGAAGAACTATATGGCCACCAAACCAACCCTGCAAAGAATACTGAAAGACATTCTAGATAGACATAGGAAAAAAACAACTAAGCAAGGAAAACATTTAAACAGAGGGGAAAGGTAAACAATCAACAGCAAAAGATAACAGGTCAAAAATAAACCAACATATATCAGTTATAACCATTAATGTAAATGGCCTCAATTCACCAATTAAAAGAAACAGACTGACAAAATGGATCAAGAAATAACATCCAACCATATGCTGTACATATATAAAAAATCTAACCCAAAAGTAAACTCATAGACTGAATATCAAAGAATGAAAAATAATACTTCATGCATCAGGAATAAAAAAAAATTCCGGGGTAGCTATTCTGTTTGCAGACAATCTTAACTTCAAACCAAGAATGATCAAAAGAGATAAAGAAGGTCACTACATAGTAGTTAGGGGGAAACTTCAACAGGAAGAGATACAAACCTTAAATATTTATGCACGAAATTTGTGGGCACACATCTATTCAAAACAAATATTAACAGAAATGAAAATTTAAATAAGCAATAACACAATTATAACAGGAGACCTTAATGTACCATTGACACAAAGAAACAGATCAACTACACAGAAAATCAGAAAAGAAAGAACTGAATCACATCTGTGAACAAATGCACTTAGCTGATGTGTACAGATTGTTGAACCCAACAACATCAGAATATACATTCTTCTCAGCAGCACATGGGACATTCTCTACAATAGACCATATATTACCCACAGAACATGCTTAAGTTAATGCAAAAGAACTTAAATTGTCCCATGCATGTTATCAGGTCATAGAGTCATGAACCTAGAAATTAATGACAAAAGAAACTGCAAAAACTCCATAAACACATGGAAACTGAATAATACACTCTTAAACAATCAGTGGGTCACAGAGAAAATTAAAGAAGGAATTAAACAATGTCTACAAGAAAATGAAAACCACAGATACAGCTTACTGGAAACTGCAGGATGCAATGAAAGCATTTCTCAGAGGAAAATTTATTGCGGTGAATTCCCATGTCAGAAAAACAGAATGAACACAAATATAAAACCTGGTGCTACACCTGAAACATCTAGAAAAAGAAAAGGAACTCAAGCCCAAAGCCAAAAGAAGGGAGGAAAATGTAAAGATCAGAGCAGAAATCAATGCCACAGAGACTAAGAAAACAATACAAAGAATCAATGAATCGAAGAGCTGGTTCTTTGAAAGAATAAATAAAATTATAAGTCCCCTAGCCAACCTTATTAAAAAAAGAAATAAAAAACTAAAATTCATGCATTAAAGAATGAAAAGTGTGAAATCACTACATACCCTATGGAAATACAGAAGTTCAACAACACCTACTTTGAAACCCTCTACTCTCCTAGGTTTGATAACACAGAAAAAATGGGCAGATTCCTAGAAATGTATCAATTACCAAAGCTGGATCAAGAAGATGTAAAACTGCTGAATAACCCAATTTCAATTAATGAAATTGAAAATATAATTAGAACCTTATCAAAAAAACGCTCAGGTCCAGACAGATTGACTACAGAATTCTAGAAGAAATTCAAAGAAGACTTAATGCTGACACTCTTCAAACTCTTTAATGAAATTGAGAGGGAAGCAGTTCTCCCTAAATCATTCCTGGAAGCAATATTTCTCTAATACCAACATCAAAGAAAGACCCAACCAAAAAAGAGAACTACAGTCCAATCTCCCCAACAAACACAGATTTTAATATTCTCAATAAAATACTGGCAAACAGAATGCAGCAAATCATCAAGAAGATTATACACATGACCAAGTGGGTATTCTTCCAAGAATGCAGGGATCATTCAACATATGCAAATCAATCACCATATCAATAGAGCCAAAAATAAGAATCATGTGATTATTGCTATAGATGCAGAAAAACTGAGCAAAAAATTCTAAGCAACAAAGGCAAGGCAGGAGGCATCACAATCCTGGACTTGATGTTATACTACAAAGCTACTGTAATAACATCGGCATGGTACTGGAAAAAAAACAGACTGGAAGATCAATGGAATATGTTAGAAGATACAGCTACAACTACAAACACACTCAACCACCTTATCTTTGATAAAGGGGCAAACAATTTCACTGGAAGAAAGATAGTCTCTTTAATAAGTGCTGCTGGAAAAACTGGCTCTCCATATGGTGAAAACTAAAACTAGACCAATGCCTATCACCATGTACTAAGCTAAAGTCAAAATGGATCAAAGATCTAAATATTCAAACAGAAACACTAAGTCTTCTGGATGACAAATTAGGTAGAAATCTTGAAGACATAAGGGTAGGTAGAAATTCATGAACAAAAATCAAAGCACATGGGAAATATTTCCCAGAATCAATAATTGGGACTCATCTTATCAAAATGTTTTTGCATGTCAAAAGAAATCTCCAACAGAGTATGCAGGAGACCCATGAATTTTGAAAAAATCTTAATCATCTGTCTCTCAGACAAAGGACTTCTGTCTAGAACATATAAAGAATTTTAAAAAATCAGATCCCCAACATTCAAAGACACAATCCAAAAATGGGCATCTGAGATGAATACACAGTTCTCAGATAAAGAAATGCAAATGGCAAATAAATACATGAAAAATGCTCGGCATCATTGGTCATTAGAGAAATGCAAATTAATACCACACTGAGGTTCTATCTCCCTCCAGAAAGAATGGTCAGGATTAAGAAAACTATCAACAACAAATGCTGAAGTGGCTGCAGGGAAAAAGGAATTCTTCTGCACTTTTGGTGGGAGTATAGACTGGTGTAACCACTGTGGCAGTCCGTCTGGGGGTTCCTCAAAAACTTGATATGGAAGTCCCATTTGACCTAGCTATTCGACTTGTGGGCATATTTCCAAAAGAATTGAAAACATTATATCACAGTGATATATGTGGACCCATGTTTGTAGCAGCACACTGTGCGATAGCCAGATCTTTGAAACAACCTTAATGCCCATCAACTGAGGAATGGATAAAAAAGATGTGATCCTTTTATACAGTGGAGTACTACTCAGCTATGAAGAATGATCACATTAAAATATTTATAAGTAAATGGATTCAACTTTAGATCATAGTCATAAGTGAAATAAATCAAACTCACATGTTTAAGTACTGTATAGTCTCCCTAGTGTAATAAATGGTAAAAATATGTAAGATACAAAATTCTCAATAAATACAGTGAACTGGTAAGAATCTGTTAAAAGGGGAAAAATAATATCTCAGAGAAAAGGAGGAAAAAGAAAAATTTAGGGAAAGGACAAATGTATCTCAGTTTGTATAAACAACCTTAGGACAGCTAATATGATTGTGCTACAGATTCTGTAAGTTCTTGGAACAGTTAAAATTCATAGGATTGGAACAATTTTGTATGTTTGTGTCTTGTGATCTGAGGAACTCTGGAAGATCTCTATGTAAAATAACAACCTTAGTTATATACCTACCACCTTGTTTTGAAGGCTTATACAATCATTGTTTTGGGCTCTTTGCTATTGTTATTTATTTGTCTTTTTTGTTTCTTGTTTTTCTAGTAATCTGTTTTGTTTGGTTTGGTTTGGTTTTTCCCTCTAATACAGAAAGGATAGGTATACATGTAGAGGCTGATACATGCGTAGAACTTTTCCTAAACAGTTTATGGGAATCGATTATATTATGCATGATGGAATAAACAGCTACTTTGAAGAAGAAGAGATATTATGGTATCCAATGTTGATTCCCTATCGTCATACTGTGAAATCCAGTAATGCTTTTATTCTTTGTTCAGAGAAGTTTTATTCTGTTTCGTATTGCTTAATTTCAACATACATGAAGTTATGGACAGGTATTTTGAAGAGAACAAGAGTCAGTATGGTAGCCATTGCTGATTTTTCTATTGTCTGGTTTTGAAGGCCTATAATGCCTTCCTTATTCTGTTCTGATCAGTTTTATACTACTTTCTTTTGCATGAATTCATTGTGTGTGAGGATATAGACAACTATTTGGAAAAAGAGACATTATTGTAGCCACTGTAGATTTCCTGTTGTATTGCTTTGAAATCTGCGTCACTTACCTTGTTTTCTTCTGATCTGCTTTGTTCTGCTTTGTTTTGCCCTCTTTAAAATAAAAAATACATAAAATAAATAAAATAAAATTCATGTACATTAAGTACTGCACACTTGAAACTTGATAGTGTATATTTTATATGTTTTTATCAAAGAAAAAGAGAGAAGATCATACTTCTTTGGCCCCACAAAACCTTCATCTGGATATGTCTATGGAATGTCATCACAAATTTTGGTTTCCTGTGGGACCCTTTATGCCACTGAAATGGAGAGCTAGAAGCACCTATCAAATTGGAGCACTTTTGGGATATACAATCACTGGGAGAAGATAAAAGACTGTTTTAGTGTCAACTGATGCTCTCTCCTGCTGATCCACAGACTGCAGTGGAATTTTAAGATGGAGACTGAGAATGTAGAAGTATACCTGGGGATAGCCAATACAAGGAAAGATAAAAGATGCCAGAATAGCAAATGAGTAATTGAGTTGTCTCCTAACTGATCCCAGAGGCTACTGAGCTCATAGAATAGAGACAGGCATGTTGGAATGTATTATAGTTGTAAAGTGAGAATACTGTAGTCTAACAAAGGCAAACAGGTGAAAGTATGCATAACATGACCTGATTAAAGAACTCAAGGAGGACACCTGGCCAAAGGAGGGTCAACCATGATCTTCTATCATCCTGGGAATACTACAGAATACCAAGAATAGTTGTATAAACACTGCAGTATGTAAAAGTCACACTGATATTTAACATAATCAACAAAGTAGAATATTTGTGCCTTTTTTCTTGTTTAATTTTAATTAATTTTTGTCATTATATATATATATATATATAAATGTGTGTGTGTGTATATGGAAATAATTGCATGTACAAATTGTACTCTACTGCCCCTAAAATACTTTATGTTGTTTAGTCACATATATCAATATCAACAGTTTTTTAGGACTATCTAAGTTTGGTGTCAGTTCAATAATTAGATACAATCTCTCTTATCAACTTCCATTTAAAATCTTTGCTTTGCTTTCTTTACTTTCCCTGTTTATTGTTGTCTTTTTCGATTTTCTTTCCATGTTTTCTCTGTTGTATACTATAGAATTTATCTCTATATAGTTAAGCTTTAATTTTTCTAGCCTGCTTTGTCTTTCTCACTCTGTTTTCCCCTAGAATGTCAAAACAGTATAAATCTTTTTCAAATAAATTCTTAATTACCAGATATCATATACACCTACCTTCTCAATTATTGATATTACTGAAAAACACATTTTCCTCTCTTAACAGTGTTAGGAGTTGAACCTACCATTCAGAACAGATGAGGATAAAATGTTTACAAAAAGACATATCCACCAGCATTGACACATCACACACAAAACCCCCCATTATCACCACAGGACAGCAGAAGAGATGGTTTTTCCATGTGTGCCACAAACTATTACATAGGTGCATAATTACCATAAATAGGGGAACAAGATACCTACAATACAGTTAATTCCTGAAAATCTTATTGCACAGACACTTCAATTGGTCAAATTTCACACAAAAATTTCAGAAATTTAACAGTTAAAATTATTAAAGAATAAGTAGCCAACTGAATGACCCAATTAAAAGATGATTATTTCACTTAAAGAAGATACAAATAAGAAGCTGAATGAATTATGGGAGATAGGGAATAATATGGAAGAACCCTTAAGTAGAGTTAGAATTTATTTTTTAAGAAAATTTAACAAGAAGAAATCCTGAAAATATAAAAGTCAAGTCAATTGTCAGTACATAAGATCAGTCAGAGGAAAGATATAGGTTTCAAAGACAAAGTAGAAAAAATAAAACATTTCTTATGTAATAATGATACATAACAAGAGACTATCAAAGGACTACCAAAGACTTCTAGACAACTCTAAAAAACAAATTGAAGGCTGATGTCTTATCATACTTGAAAAAAGGTTTTAAACTAGAGGATAATTGCCTAAAAATATACAATGGAATTATTGCAGAATCTTTCCAAAATCTAGAGAATGAGATGTCTAACCAAGAACAAGAAAATGAAGCATTTTAGAATGACAAGTAGACACTACTCTAAAATAAACTTCTCCTTGACACATCACATATAAAATGTTAGAAATTTAGAAAATGGAGAAAATAATTTAAAAACTGCAAAAACACATGAAAAATCACCTATGATTACAAAGTCATCAGAATAGCATCAGACATTTCTTTTTTAATGTTGTGAAAGTTTCTTATTATAAAAGCTAGGAAAAACAGAGGAGTAGGGAGGAACAGTCTACCAATCATATTTGGGCTGAGTTTAAAAAAAGATGAGAAAGAAAGGAAAAATTAAAGTAAAAATAAACATATAGAATAGTTTGGGCTATTGTGAAGGGAGATGATAGCAAGCAGCAGATATTTCAACACAAACTTCAAGTCCAAGTTATTTTGGTGTGAAGATTTTCAAATACTGAAAGAAATAGCTGCAAGCTCAGATTACTATGCCCTGGAAAGCAATCCTTCATAGTTGTAGGAGAAATAAGGATTTAATGATATAGGCTAATGAAATTTGCGACCAAAAAACAACAGCCAAATATAATTACAAGTTTATAAACAGTGACAAGAGGAAAGGCAACAATCATGAGGCCAAAAGAAAGAATATGTCTCTCTGGGAGACTAAATAAACAAATGAGTTATAGGGTAGCGTCAAGGACTGAACCAAAAAAACAACAAAAAAATCAACACACATTAATAATAAAACTCAATGTAAATGCTGTTACATTTTTAATCAAAAGACAAGATAGGCAGACTGAATCAAGAAACCTAACCCATTATGTGATCTTCAAAGGATTCAACTCATTTTTTAAAAATAATTTGCAAAATACATATAAATGTTTGTAAAAAGGTGCTCAAAACTATTGGAACCTGAAATCATCATTAAGGGTAGCTATTGTATTTAATTTTTTAATTTTTTTAATTTTAAAAATAAAAAATAGAAAAAGATAAAAACCAAACAAAATGAACAATTAAATTCCAAAAACAATAGTGATATAGGATTTCAAGACAAGATTGTAGGAATTTAACAATGGTTTTTATATTGCATATTGTTATCTTCTAAAGAGTTGCTCAAGGTATCAGACATAGGCATGCAAAATTGTTCAAACAATATGAGCATTAATTGCTCCTTTCCTTGAACTTATAGAATTGGTGGTACAATTATTCTGATTTAACTGCAAATCAGAACTTTTTAAAAGAAAAAAAATCACTATATTATATAGGTCAAGGGAGAGAAATTAAGCAAAAAGTGTTCATTTTAAAGTATACAGGCACCAAATATCAGCACAGCCAACTCCACAAAGCAAAAAATTCTTGATGAAAAATATTGAGAGAGATCAATGTAATCACAGTAGGGAACTACAATTATCACTGTCACAAGTGAATAGTTTAACTAGACAAAAAACTGTAAGAAGAAATATGAGAGTTAAACTAAACAAAGGAACATATTTAATTAACAGAATATTTCATTCAACAATAGCCAAATATTCTTTTGAGCAGACCACAAAACTTTCTCCAAAATAGACCATATCTTAGATCATAAAGTCTGTCTCAATATACATAAAAAAGAATTATTTTCTTGCATCCTGTTAGAACAAAACACAATGAAATTAGGCATTGACAGAAAAAGAAAATACAAAAACTACACAAATACCTAGAAATTACATAATACATCTATTAGCAATCACAGAAAATAAATCAGGGAAATACTTAAAGATTTTGAGAATAAAATGACATTGGAAAAATGAAATATCAGAATCCATGAGACACAATGAAAGTTGTACTTATAAGAAAGATTATAGTCACAAATACCTACCTTATAAGAGTAGAGAAATGTTAAATAAATAACTTTAAGATTCATTTCAATTTCCTAGAAAAACAAGAACAATAAAATCCAAAAATAAAAGGAACAAAGATTAATAGCATTGAGACTAAGAAAACATACCAAAGATGAATTTCTCAAAGACTTGGTATTTAAAACATAAATAGGATTGATAAATCCTTAGTCAAACTTAGCAAAAATAAAGACAGAGAAAACACAACATCAATAAAATTAGAAATGAAAAAAGGAAAATTACAACTAACACCACTGAAATCCAGGGATTATTAAGAACTATTTTGAAAGACACATCCTTTTTTTTTTTTTTTTTGGAGATCCAAGAATCAAACTAAGGACTTCACACTTGCCAGGCAGGTGCTGTACCACTGAGCTAAATCCCTGGCCTAAAAGCTACATTCTTATAAATTAAATAATCTAGAAGAAATGGATAAATTTTCACACAAATAGAACTTAGTATAATAAAAAACAGACCAATATCAAGAAAAGTAATTGATATAACGTGATAGACTGATAACTTGTAATAACAGCTGAACTGAATCAGTGTGGTGCTGAGCTTGGATGGCCCACCTAAGAACTGCTATCAAGATAAAAAAGAGAAGTTGAATGGAAGAGTTTAGTATTGTTGGTTCTCTGTGGTGTTGCTGGTTCTACTGTTACCATGGATTCTCCTGGAGGAGCTTGTTGAGCTTCTTTCCTTATATGAACTTTACTGTTCTCCTCATCACAGAAGCTTGGGACCTTGTTGTTGCTGAGAAGGGCTGTGGTTCACTTTGGGGGAGCTCTGGTCTTTACAACTTCCTGTCTCTGGAAGGGAGGATGGTGTACTGTTCAATCTTCAGGAGAAATTTGTCACGCTGGCTTCCTGACATGAACTAGGCAGTTCTTTATCACTGGAGGAGCTCAGGACCTTGTTTTCACTGGGGATGACCATGATACTTATCAGGGGACCTTGCTCCTTATTTTGAGCATTACTTCCTTGTTCCAGTGCAGAACTCTTAACATACTGGCATAGAACCTTCATCCATGTGGCATATAGTTTCTAGCTTCCACTGCTGACCTTTTAGGCCTCCTCAGCACACATCTGTGAAACAGATTTGTGTGTCATTGACATGGGCTCTAGGCCTCCAGTTGTACTTGTGGATGGCATTGCCCTGGACTCTGGATATTCAGATGGACCAATGAAGAAAAATACCATGGGATCCAAGCCCTCAGGTGAATTCCTTGCGTCTTAGTGTATGGACAGATTTCCCTCACTCTTTCTTTTGTATTTAACATTTGGGTGACAATTATAAAATAATACTGTAAATTATATGTGTCCTATATTGTCTTGTTCTCCTTGTAACCCCTGACTACAACACATAGTAATCAAATGTCTACCAAGTAAGAGAACCCTAGGATCACATAGATTTACCATTGAGTTTTACAGTAAGTTTATACAAGAATACAATACTCTAAAATTTTCCATCAGATTGAAAAGGAAGAAACATCTTGAATCAGTCTACTAAGCCAGCATTACACTGACAATGAAATTGTATAATGATTAAAGAAAAAACAGAACAAAACAACAACAAAAACTACATGCCAATACAGTTGAGGAACATAAAAATGAAAGTCCTCAAGGAGATATTTTCAAACATAGTTCAGCAACTAATTTAATGAATGTACATCATGACCATGTCATCTTCCTAGGGATGAATGCATGGCTCAATACACAAATGAACAAATGTAATAAATCATATAAATAGAGTCAAACATAAAATCATATGGTTATCATGATGCAGAAAACACCTTTGACAGAATCCAACATCACTTCATGAAAAAAGCCTGATGAAAAGAGTTATAGACTGGCCTTATCTCAATCAGATTACAACTGTTTATGACAGGTCCATAGTCAATATCACAATAATAGAAGAAACACTAAAAGCATTCTTTTGAAAATCACAGGAGACAATGTTGTTTACTTTCACCACTCCTCATCAGTACAATATTCAAATCTTTAGCCAGAGAAATTAGACAAGACAAATAAATAAAAAAGTTTATTTTATTTGTTAGTTTTCCCCTTACTGAAAAAAAAAATACCTGAAACTGCATATTGATGTGGGAGAGGTTTAATTTCCTCATAATTTAACTTTGTAATTGGCTGAATTCAATGCAGACATATTGTGACAGTAGGAAATGATGAAGCAAAATTGCTTAGTTCATTGTGGCCAGGAAGCATAGCATAAAAAGTGCCAGAGCAGAAGAAAGGGACCCAGACACAAATTACCAGGCCATTCCCACATGACCCATCCAAACACACCTTAAAATAGGCTCCACATTTGCCTTGAGTAACTTCCAGGACAAATAGAGTTGGAACTGTACACTAACATATTACCCATTTTATCCAAGCACATTTTCTTAAAATATACTTCTTCTCCATAAAAAGGCAATAGTAATTTTGCAATTCTTTCTAGTGTAATATGACTACCCTCTGTACAAACAAAAAGTAAAAATTTATTTCCTAATGTATCAAGAGTTCCAGCATTTTTCAAAAGTTCTACTCTTTTCTGAAACTCAAATAAAATTCTTAGGTTTTAGTATTGTAAAACTCAGAAACAAATTACCTAATACAAAGGAAACATGACACAGGAAAAACATTTGTTTGAATTGAAACTGAAGAAATGATTAAAAACCCAGTCCATTAAGCCAGCATTACTCTGACAATAAAATTGTATAATGGTTAAACATAAAAGAAAGATAATTATAGACAGTATATTTGAGGAACATAGGTATAAAAGTCCTTAAGGAAATACTTGCAAACACATTTTAGAAGCTAATAATCTTAACAGTCTTAATAATCCAACTGAATTCTGTTGTACTCTAACTCTTAGCGCCACCATTCTGTTCTGTATGCGCCACGCCCCTTGACCTTTAAAAAGGAAAAAACAGGATGTCCCATTTCCTCAGGAATGCACAGGTATGGGCCCCCAACATCTTTGCGGGGTTTTTTTTCCCTTTATAAACCACCCCCAAATCTTAGCCCAGTTGCACAGCAGTGTAAATTCCATCCTCACACCCTGTGTTGCTGGATACCAGCCTAAATATTAAAGCACTCTTTTGTCCCTCCAAGATGTCTTGGCCCTTTTATTCTTTTTGCCTTTTTTTTACAATTTTCATTTTATTTCGGGGTGCAGCCTTTTGGGGTACCACAAATTCCAGGGAACATGATGATGAAAATATGGGTTCTAAAGAATTTGGGCAGCCACAGCACTGTAACCTCTCCCATTGTAGCCCCACAAGTTCTCTCTCTTAAGACTAGCTTCATTCATGCCTGCAGCATTCCTTGGCAAATAGTCCTGTCATCTCTGACTTCCTGGGGCCTCCAATTGCCCTTTTGATTTCATTCCTTCAGTTTCATTGACTACCACCCAAGGAATTCCTTGCCCGGCCTCCCAGGCCTTTCTTTGAAATCTCAATGGAAGATTTCCTGACCTTTCAACTCTTCCATTCTGAATGCTTATAAAACCAACATCATGTAGATGATGCTTATGACATCTGTCAGTGGAAGTAATAACCAGTCCTTTTTAGGCCATGCTGCAGTAGATTCTGTGTACTTAAATTTCTGACCATAGTGAAATGAAACTAGAGTAACAAATTCCCTTGGTAACCCTTGTGAAGCAAGGTTTCAGGGAATCTTCTCAAAAGAAACATCAACAATTTCACACATTTGAAGTTGCAATATGTGGAACCTTGTTAATTCATATGATGCCTTCAAGGCATTTTTTCTTCTTGTCACTGTACAAAATAACATTTTTTTCACAGTAATGGCACTGGTCTTTTTAGCACTTCTTTGGCTCCAACTTTATAACTATTTACTATTGGGCTAAAATATCATTTGTGAAAATTTTCTTGTTTACCTTTTGTTTTTAAGTAGAGCTCTAAATCTGGATAAAAGAAGTCAGTACTACTGAATTGAAGGCCTGAATGCCTGGCCATCTTGAAATTTCCTTTGTCTTATTAATTAGTTCATTGACCTTAATCAGAGTCTTCTGCCAGATTTCACATTTTTAACATAAAGACAAATTTTCTGCTAAAGTGCAACATAAAAGGTCTTTAGTTCAAGCAGCAAATGTATTTCTTTTTCCCAACTGAAACCTCCTTAGCCTGGTGATTGCTGTCTTTGTTCCTATCAAGATTCTTGGTCTTCTAAGCTCTGAGTAAAATCATTCATGCAGGGATTCCCTAGCAACCGTATGGGAAAACTTTCCAAATTTCTCACATGAACATATTCCAAAGGTTTCTAAATGCAGTCAAGTATGGTCATAAAAGTTACCACACTTCTGATCTCAATTTTCCATTTTAGTCTGTTTTTCCATTGCTCAACACGATACCCACTTTCATAGTTTATGTATTTATGTATTTATTTATAAAAAATTTAGAAGGAAACAATAAAAACAAAATCACAACAAAAACAATGGTGATAGAGGATTTCAAAACCAGATTATAGAAATTTAACAATGGTTGTTATATTGCATATTTTTAGCCTCACAATTATTGTACCAGCTATCAGATGCAGGCATGCAAGATTGATTAAAAAATGTAATTTTAATTTTAGCAGTTTCTTTCCCTTTTACTATATCTATTGTAACTTTTGGATATTATTTACTCTTTCAGGGTTTTACTCTAGAAAGACAATACAGTGTTTACACATCTAAGTCTGATTTATTTCACTTATAAATATGGTTTCTTGTTGCATCTTTAACCTATAAAAGCCTTGAGTTTATTGGTTTTTATTGCTGAGTAGTATTACATTATATAAAAATACTACATCATTTTATTCATTCCTCAGTTGATGAGCATTTGGGCTGTCTCCAAGATTAAGCTATTACAAATTGTGCTGCTATAAACATGGGTGCACATATATCACTGTGATATGATGCTTTCAGTTCTTCGGGGAATATGCTCAGAAGTGGAATAGCTGAGTTGAATGGAACCCCTAATGCTAGTTTTTTGAGGAATCTCCATACTAATTTCCACAGTGGTTGTATCAGTCTACACTAACATCAAAACTAGAAAAGGTTTCCTTTTCCCAACAGCCAAAAAACCATTTGATATTGGTTAATTTCTTGATATTAGTAATTCTTTCTGGAGAGAAATGATATCTCAGTGTAGTTTCCACTTTCATTTCTCAAATGACCAATACTGTTGAAACTTTTTTCATATATTTATATGCTATCATTATCTGAGAATTGTGTACCCATTTCTGATGCCCTTCTTTGGAATGGGTCTTTAAATTTGGGGAGCCTGAATATTTTTCAATTTTTTATACATTCTAGATAAAAGTCATTTGATTGAGGGACAGTTAGCAAAACTCTTTTTCCAAATGATGATTTTCTTTTCACTATGTTGATGATTTCATTCAATATGCAAAAATTTTTAAGAAGACAAGATCCCAGTTGCTGATTCTTTGAAGTATTTCCCATGCAGTTTTTTTTTGTTCATGAACTCTAGACCTACCTTTATGTCCTCGAAATTTCTACCTACTTTGTCTTCTAGTATGTATAGTGATCCTTATTAATATTTAAATCTTTGATCCATTTTGACTTTAGTGCATGGTGATAGGCATGGATCTAGTTTGAGTCTTCAGTATGTAGAAAGCCAGTTTTTTCAACACCACTTGTTAAAGAGGCTGTCTTTCTTCCAGTGAACATGTTTGACCCCTTTGTCAAAGATAAGGTGGCTGAGTATGTTTGTAGTAGTGTCTGTATCATTTATTCTGTTCTACCAATCCTCAGATATATTTTTTGCCATTACCATGATGATTTTGTTATACCACCTTTGTAGTACAATTTCAAAAGTCATGGACTTTGATGCTTCCTTTGATGCCTTGTCTTTGTTGTCCAGGATTTGCCTTTGCTATTCTAGGTCTCTTATGCTTCCATATGAATTTCATCAATGTGCCCTCAAAATCTGTGGGATATGCTAATGGTGTTTTGATCAAGAGTGCATTAATCTGTAAAATAGTTCTGAGTGTATGGCTGATTTCACAATTTTGGTTCTTTCTATCCCTGAGCAAATGATATCTTTCCATTTTCTGAATTCCTATTTGATTTCTTTTTTCACAGTACTGTACTTTTCATTGTATAAGGCTGTTACTTCCTCTGTTAGATTGATTTCTAAGTATTTCATATTTTTCTTGTTATTCTGATGGTTGTAGTTTCTCTCATTTGTCTCTCAGTGAGTTTGTGGTCCATGTAAAGGAATTCTACTGACTTTTGAGTGCTGACTTTGTACCTAGCTACATTAATTTTAATTTGCTAATATTAGGTCTAGAAGTCTGTTGGTGGAGTTTTTGGAGTCTTCTATGTAGAGAATCATGTCATCTGCAAATAATGAAAATTTAACTTCTTCCTTTCCTATTTTGTTCCTTTTATTTCTCTCTCTTGTCTAATTGCTGTGGCTGTTTCCAGAACTATATTGCATAGGAGTGGCGATATTGGACATCCTTGTCTTGTTCCTGATTTTAGAGTGAAAGCTTTCAGTTTTTGACCATTTAGTATGATGTTGACTGTTAGTTTGTCATAGATTGCTTTTATCAGATTGGGATAGAAACCATCTATTCTGATTTTTTCTTGAGTTATTACTACAAATGAGTTTTTGATTTTATCAAAAACTTTTTCTGCATCTCTTTAGATATCATGTGCTTTTTGTTTTTCATTCTCTTAATATGGTATATTACATTTTTATTTGCATGTGTTGAACCATCCTTGCATTTCTGGAATGAATCCCAGTTGATTGTGTTGTGTAATGTTCTTGATGATCTCCTGCATTCTGTTAGCTATTATTTTATTGAGTATTTTTGTTCACTAGAGAGATTGATTGACTCTTTATCTAGTTTGGGTATCAGGGTAATTCTTGCTTCCCAGAATGATTTAGTAAGAATTGCTTCCTTTTCAAATTCATTAACAATTTTGAAGAGTATTGGTATTAAATCATCTCTAAATTTTTGTAGAATACAGCTGTGAATCTATCAGGGTCTGGAATTTTTTGTTGCTAAATTTTTAATTGTTTTCAATTTCATTAAGTGATATTCAGAAGTTTTATATCTTCCTGATCCAGCTTTGATAATTTATATGTCTCTAGCAATCTGTCCATTTCTTTTGTGCTATCAAACCTATGAGTGTAAGTGTTTTCAAAGTAGTTATTGTGGATCTTCTGTATTTCCACAAGATCTGTAGTGATTTCAACATTTTCATTCTTTATTGCAAGAATTTGAGTTTTTCTTTACTTTTATTGAAAAGGCTGGCTAGGGGATTATCAACTTTATTTACTCTTTCAAAGAACCAATTTTTCATTCATTAATTCTTTTTATTATATTCTTAGTCTCAATTGCTTTGATTTCTGCTCTGATCTTTATAATGTCCTCTCTTCTGTGGGCTTTAGGTTTGACTTGTTCTTCTTTTTTTATAAGTTTGAGGTGCAGAGTTAAAATTTCCAATTTTGCTTGTTTTGTTTTCCTGACTCACTGCTATAAATTTCTCTCTTAGGTCTGCTTCACTGCATCCCATAGGTTCTGGTAAGTTTTATTTTTATTTTCATTTGCTTGTATTTTTATTTTCATTTGTTTGTATCATCTAATTTCTTGTTTAATGGGTGACACATTGATTGCTCAGTAGGGTGCTATATAATTCATGTGTGATCCATTGGTTTTTCAGTAGAGTGCTGTATAATTTCAATGTTTTCATGGAGTTTTTGCAGCTTACTTTGTCATTAAATTCAAATTTCAGTGCACTATGGCCAGATAATATGCATGGGATCATTTAAGTTCCTTTGCATTTATTTAAGCATGTTCCATGGGTTAGTAAATGGGCTATTTTAGAGAATGTCCTATGTGCAGCTCGGAATAATGTGTATACTGATATTATTGTGTGGTACACTCTGTACATTTCTACTATCTATTTTTTCCCAAGTTTAATTCAGTTCTCTAATTACCTTGCTTATATTTGTCTAGTTGATCTATCTCTTTGTGACAATGCAGTTTTGAGGTATCTTGTTACTATTGTGTTATTACTTATTAGATTTTTCATGACTACTAATATTTGCCTTACATAGTTGGGTAGTCCCATATTTGGTGCTTGTATATTCATGAATGTTGTGTCTTCCTCTTGAGGTGTTCCCCTACCAAGCATGTAGAGACATTCTTTATATCTTTTGATCATTCTTGGTTTGAAGATCACATTATCTGGAAACAGAATAGCTACCCATCCTTTTTTTTTTGGATCCCATCAAAGGGAGTATTGTTTTCCATCCTTTGACTTTTAGTATTTGAATTTTCTTGAGTTAAATGTGTTTCTTGTATACAGAATATTGTTGGGTTTTATTTATTCCTTCATTCTTCCAGAATGTTCTTTTGACTGGTGAATTCGTGCCATTTACTTTACTTATGATAGCTCAAATGTATTGGCTTATCTTTGTCATTTCATCTTTCTACTGTTGGTTCCCCACTTTTTCCTTCTGTTTAATTACTTGTCCTGCTTTTTGGTTTCTTTATGTTGTTGGTCTTGGAATTGTGATCACTTTTATGTTTTTCTAGAATGTCTTTCAGTACACTTTTAGGGTTGTTTTGTTGGTCATGAAGTTCTGTTGTTCTTTGTTGTGGAAGTATGTTTTTTCTCCATTGATTCTGAAATATAATTTTACAGAGTATATCAACCTGGTTTGAATTTTTTTTGGTACTTGAAATACTTCATTCAATGCTCTTCTTGACTTAAAGGTATGTGTTGAGAAGTCTTCTGTGATTCTGATAGACTTTCCTTTATAGGTGATCTATTGCTTTTCTCTAGCAGCTTTTAATGTGATGTTCTTATGCTGAATTTCTAGGATCTTGTCTACTATATGTTGAGGTGTAAATTTGTTTTGGTTATGGCTTATTGGAAGCCTATATGCCTCATGTACCTATATATCTGATTCTTTTCCCATGTTTAGAAAATTTTGTACTACTGTTTCTGCACAGTCTTTTTATATCTTTTGTATTGTCTCCTTTTTTGTTAACACCTATCATCTTCTATTATTTCTCTTTGCTTTATCTTACAACTGTTGGCTTATTATTTCCTGATTTCTTATTATTTTAAGAGATCTTTCCTTTCATGATCACAAGCTGCAATCTTGTCTTCAAAGTTTGAGAGTCTGTCTTCAATTTCCTTTATGCAGTTTTTCCAGATTTTAATGAAATTTTTGTTTTCCTGGATATCTTATTGAATTTGATTCATGTATTCTTATTGTTCTTTGTATTGTTCATTCAAGGTTTCCATCATCGTTCTATGATTCTATATTTTTAGCTGTGTCTCCTTTGAATGTATTCACCAATTCTTTCATTATGTGTAACATTTCTGTTTTTGCCTGAGAGATTACTTCTCATCCAATTTTCTTTACAGATTCCTGGAGTTGTTTCTTTACTTCAGTTGCTATCATTTCAGAAATTTCAAGTGTGTTATTTCTGATTTCATCTATGTCTTCATCTGTTGTACTAGATCTGAATGGGCTGAAATTTTGAGATTGAATTTTGTTTTTCATTTTGGCATTTTCCTGTGTTTCTTTGGATTAGTTAGATGCCATGTACTAGTTGTTTCCTGAGCTAACAGCCCATCTAACAGTGGCCCTCACTGAAGGTTTCCAATTGCTGAAGGTTTCTAGGTGCAGACTCTTAGTAATATTGGCTTTAGAGATGGTTCCCAGGTGTGGGAGGGTTTTGGGGGGCAGAATCCACATCCCTCTGGGCCTCTCTGAGAATTTTTACATGACTGCGTGTTACTAGACATAAATTCCCAGTCCCCACAGGCCTCACTAACAGTTCCTGGATGACTGTGGGTCACTGAGTTCAGACTCCTGATCTCTGTGGACCTTAGAGACGGTTCTTTTTTGTGGGTTACTGACAGCAGATTCCAAATTCCTATGGGCCTCACCTACTGTTCCTGGGTGTTGGCCAGTCACTGAGTGCAGCTTTCTAATCCCAGTGGGCTGCATCATGCTTGTCCTGATGATCGCAGGTTGGGTGTAGACTCCCAGTCCCCACAGGTCTCAGAGATGGTTTCTAGGTGTTGGCAGGTAACTGGGTGCAGCTTCTCAGTCCCCAGGAGCCTTACCTATAGTTCCTGGGTATGTGAAGGTCACTGGGTACAGCTTCCCAGTCACTATGGCTCTCACTGTGGAACCCTGGTTGAGTGTGGGTCACTGGGTGAAGACTGCTGGTCCCCATGGGCCTCAGAGGTATTTCCTACAGGTTGGCAAGTTGTTGGGTGCTGACTTCCAAAACTTGTGGGCCTCATATAGTGTTCCCAGATGATTACAGGTTGCTGGGAACAGACTCCAGTCCTTGTAGGAATCAGAGATGGTTCCTGCATGTAGGAAGGTCACTGGGTCCACACTCATAGTTTAAATGGGAAGTGTTTATTTAATTCAAATTTATAGTTCATGATACCTAATTCTGAGGAAGATCCATCATGACTGAATGCTACTGGAAGAGTAAATATACTTAGTTCATGATAGCTTCAAGAGAAAACAGGGCAAAAACAACAGAGAAGAATGAATGAAGGACCAGATATAAACTTCAACATTAAACTTCTATCACCCACTCAGACCCAATTACATGTGTGATCCGCTAATCCACATGTTGGATCTCAGAGCAAACCAAGGTAAAACTGCATTCTAGCCACAGATATGAAGAGGAAAAGAAGATATTAAGTTATCTCTATTTGCAGATACTATGATTCTTTTTGTAAAGACTCAAAGATGACCCAAAGTTGATAAACAAATTCATAAAATTGAAAAGATATAAACTCAACACACAATAGTCAATATTTTCTGAACATATGATGAGCCTACTGAGATAAAAATCATAAAAACAGTTCCATTCACCATGGCTTCCAAAAAATTAAATGCATAGCTAACAGCCAAACCAAGGAAATAAAAGCCTTGGTGAAGAAAAACAAAACTCTGGAGAAAGAGATTAAGAAGAAATGAGAAAATGGGAACATTCTATTCTGTGAGAGACAGATTTAATGTCTTTAAAAACACATTTTCAAAAGCAATATATAGATTTAATGAAATCCTTACTAAAATATCAGCAAAATTGTTTACAGACCCAGAAAAAATCCATTTTAACATTCATTTGGAAACAGAAATCATTCATAATATTGAAACATATCCAGAAAAAAAACAGGGAAGCAGGAGGCATCACAATACTGGATTTTGATTTATTTCTCACTGACTTGGGTATACACAGACAAAATATATCAAGAGAGAGTGAAAACAGAACTGAAAAAAGTGTGCCCAAATCAAGTATCAGGTTTCAAAGAATTATTGACTCTTTTTCCTCCATTTTGTTTCTTTTTTGCTTTTCATCAACATAGTGCAGTATTCATTAGGTGTCATATAATATATTCTTCCCCATTCTTCATAATTTTTTTTTCTTTATACAATATTTTCTTTTTCAGTTTTTATTCTTGATTATTATGTGTTTGCATTACACAATTATTACATGGCCAGTGGGGAGTTGGTATATGCACACAACACATCTCAATTATTATCATCCCCATTTCTTTTACTCCCCCTCTTCCATCTTTTGATCACATTCCCATTAAAAAATATGTATCTCACTACTTGCTATCTTTTATTGTGCATTTATTTTCTATTTTTAACTTTTTCATATAAGATAAACCATGTGGTATGCACGCTTTTGTGTCCAGTTTAAGTCACATAATACTATTATCTTAAGGTGAATCCATTGTCTTACAAATGATTCAAGTTTGTCTTTAGAACACAACACTAATCCATTGTATATACATACCACATTTTCTTCATTCATTCATATGTTCATGAGCATAGAGTCTGCTTCCCAGATTTAGTTATTGTGAATTTTTCTAGTATAAATATATATATATCACTGTAGTATGGTGCCCTGAGCTCTTTTAAGGTGTCACTTAGAAGGGCAAGAACCAGGTAAATCAATATTTGAAGTTTTAAGTTTTTGAGTTATTTCCATACTGTTTTCCAAAGATTCGTACTAGTTTATCTTCTCACCATCAACTTTGAAGGATTATTTTTTCCACAATAAAATGTTATTTGACTTCTTTTTTATCTGCAGGGTTTTTATTTTAAAAAGGATAAAAAAGAATAAGATCAATCAAATCAAACCAGCCTAAGAGATATAGGACTTCAAAATATTATGAAATCAATGATAGTTACCATAATGCATTTTGATGTCTTCATAATAGCTGCAGAAAACTTTGGACATAGTACAAATCAAACATAACAGAATAGACTAGAAACAATAAAAACAAAACAATGAATGCAATAAAGGAGTTCAAAACAAGGCAATAGTAAATCCAAAATTGCTATCATAATATATCTTGCTATCTTTGAAATGGCTACTCCTGCCATTCGATTTAACATAATCAAGTAAAACAAAGGAGAGTAAAACCAAACCCAACACAATGGAAATGATATAGAACTTCAAAACAAGACAATAGGGAATCAACAATGGCTACAGCCCCCAGAAGATTACCCTTAGATACTACAGTTTGCACCGCTATCCTCCGTACTTAGAACCAGATCACTGGCCCTTGACCTGCAATGTTAGTGTAACACCAGAGCACCACAGGCATCCAATTTCAGCTCACTTTGACAGCTATCATCACAGCATGTGTTTCTCTGGATAAACTGGTCACTCATAGGGTGCTGGGGGATTGGTACTTCTTGCTCACCAGCCCTCACACCAGAAGGGATTGAAGTCTGGCTGCTTCCTGTACAGAGGGGGATGGCACATGGTGCTGGTTCCCAGACTGGGCTTACTCACTGGTGTGGCTTTGTTTTCTCTCACACCAGGTCTGAAAATGGTGCTGATTCACAAGGAGTGGTTTGGGTCTGGCTGTTCCCAGGCCAGCAGCGGTCAGCACAAGGCACTTGTTCCCAGACTGAGCTTGATTGCTGATGTGGCATTGTTCTGTCTTCCCCAAATCCATGAATGGCAATGACTCATCAGGAGAGGCCTGGGTCTTACTGTTGGTATTTGACTTCTTGGTGATTGACAGATTTTCAGAGATATACTACACTTATTTATCTGTATATGTTCACCCATTCTTGCACCTTTGGAAAAGTGTCCACTTGGTAAAATTTACTGCTTCAATTTCATTGCTAGTTATTGAAGTTTTGAATACTATTATTACTTTGTGTTAAATTTCAGTAATTCATATTTGTATAAGAATCTCACTTCTGAAATTCTCCAATTTATTGGTTTATAGGTTTGCAAAATTCTTGCTAGTATTTTTATGGATTTTGGCAGTTCCTTGACAATTTTACTTTTTTATTTCTAATTATATTGATTTGGGTCTTTTCATTCCATATTTGCTTATATCAATTAAGCATAGTCTGTTTTGTTTATGCTTTGTTTTTGAGACAGAGTCCCACTATGTAGTTCATACTGGCCTTGAACTTACTATGTAATCCAAGTTCACCTCAAACTCACAGAAATCCTCCAGCCTCAGCTTCCTGAGTGCTCATTTTGTAGGCATGTATGACCATGCCTGTTTTGTTTATTCATTTAAAGAACAGACTCTTCAATTCATTGATTCATTTTTTTCATTCATTTTGTTGATTTGTGCTCTAATCTTCATAATTTCTTTTGTTGTACTGACTTCTCATGTGGCTTGTTTTTCCTGTTTTGGGACCTTGAGGTGAATCAGTTGTTTATTTACTTAGGCTAACTTTATTTTTATAATGTAAGCATTTGGCTTTAAATTTCTCTATTAGGAATGCTCTTACTGTGTCCTATAAGTTTTGGTATATTGTACTGATGTTATCATTTAATTCCAGGAAGTTTCTTATTTTTTCTTGTTTTCTTCTGTGAATTATTAATCAAGAATATATTGTTTGATTGCTATATATTTGCATAAATTCTATAGTTTATTTTGCCATTCAGTCTTAGTTCCAGTATTATGTGGTCTAATAATACGCATGGTTGTAATTTTAATCATTTTGCATTTCCTTAAGCATGCCTTACTACCTTGTATGTGGTCTACTCTGCAGAAAGTTTGTTGTGCTACTGAGAATATGTGTTCTGTTGTTGTTGGGTGAAATATTCTTTAGATGTCTAGTAAGTCTATTTTTCATATATGACACTTATCTATTGAAATTTACAAAATTTATCTCTGTATACATTTGTGACAGTTGAGTATGGAAGTGCTTCTTTGTAATTGTCTTTATGTTCATGTATTCTAATATGCCCAGTACTACTTATTTTATGAATTTTATTGTTGTTTGGTGCATATATGTTATTCATTGTTATTTTTTAACTGTTCCTTAAACAATATAAAGCAACCTTTGATTCCTTTATTTTTGGTGTGTTGTCAACTCTGTGAAAATAGGATAGTTATTCTTATCATTTTGGGTGTTCCCATTTTTTATTTTTTTTCTCACTTCCTGGTTTTTAGTCTAGGAATTTTGTTTTGAGTTAAATGAGTATCTTGTATACAACATAATTTTGTATTTGTTTCAAGTTCTCCTCTTTTCTGATTATGGATGCTTGGGGTTTTGTATTCAATTATTTATATGTTAAATTCCTTTCTCAAATTTGGAAATTTATCTGCTATTATTACAATAAAAAGGTTTTTTAATGCCATTGGTACTGATTTTTCACAGCTCGTCATTAATTTTAAGTCTGTCTTCTTTATACCATTTAGCACCCACTGGATTCATTTTTTTCTTATTTTATTACTGTCTTTAAGGTATATCTCATTAATTAACAATGGACACCTGCACTATGCTATAATTTTGACACTGTCTTCACATTGGTGAAATTCATTATTCATATATTAGATAAAATAAATAACACACTGAACTTCCTTTTGGCCCTTTTTAAAATGAACTCTGTATTCTACAGTAGACATTGTATCATTTTCTCTAGCTCAGTTCACTTTTTATTAGTGTCTTCCATGCATTAACTGATTGTTTCACTTATTAAGCCTGTTGCCTCTTCAGATGTCTTCTTTGACCTCATCAAGCACTTTTTATTTTTATCTCCTCCATTATCCCTTTGAATAATTCAACTGTGGACCTTTGGTTTACTCCCTCTTGATGCCAAGTTTATCAACTTTGGGGTAATTGCAGATTTTGGGAGGCATTTTGTTGCCTTGCCATCTCATGATTTTTTTTTTTGTCTTTTATGATAAGGCTGATGGGTTGATTTTAGTGGAAATCTTTGCAGCTAGTTTGAAAGTTCATGTCTTTTTCTCAGCAATGCTTTTTTGTTGTGGCAAAATGTCCACACTTATCTCTGTCCCAGAGTCTAACCACCTGCATTTATTTGTATGGGAAAGTTGAAGTGTAATTGGCCTCACACCCAGTGTTCTGGAAATAATCCAAAATTTTATTGATGACACATAATAATGCAGATATTGGCATGCAAAGGAAACCAACTAACATCTAAAAGTATAACACCTTGGTTATAGAAATATAATCAGCATAAATAATAGCATCAAAGAAGAATTGGATATAGACAAACTCTAAAAATCAAATAATATACAGATATACCTATATAAAAATTAGCTATAATTATAGTATAATCACTAACACAAACCATGCATTACCCTACATTAAGTGTCTGTTAAGTAGAAAGATTTACCTCCACTAAAAATAGTGTTACTTAAAAATAAAAGTATAGAGTAAAGTAGCTATCTAAAGATTCATAAAGCTTAATGTTTGCACTACTAAAGATAGAGGAATTAGAAACCAGAGAATGAGAAATATAACATTTGAAATATATTAATATTATTTCAACAATATATTAATTATAATAATTAATATATTAATTTTATTCAACTAATTATATTACCATAATTAATAATTACAATTACTTTAATTAATTAATAATTGATTGTAATAGTTTATATATTATAATATATTAATAATGGAGAATGAGAAGGAGCAAATGAAAGTGAGATAGGCAATTCCATTGAAGATTAAAATGAAATTAATATTATTAAGTGGCAGTAACAAATGAACAGCAAAACATAGAAAAAAGGAAAAATTAAGAATGAGAAATTGTTAAAAGTAGAAAAGAATAAACCAACAAAGAGAGAATAACCCCTAGCTCAAATAAATTAATAAAGGAAACAGTAAGAGAAAAAATTGAGTCAATTGAACAAAAATCTCTGTGTTTTTGAATAAGTTTTTGGGTTTTTTGGGGGAGGAGTAACATTCTACTAAAACAGCATGTAGGTCTCTTCTGAAAGTGATGCTTTCATAGCAAGCTAGAGTACAGAATAAACTCAGTGCAGTGTGCACCATATTGCCAATGATTTTAAGATAAATCTCCATCTTAGGAAGAGTTTGTTTGAGACAGCACCAAAGATAAATTGCATTTTATTGTTTCCATTGGTATTTAACCACAATGAATGCACCAGAGACAGTCACAGGAGACAACCACAGTAATACAGCAAGTCACTGTTTTTCTCAGCCTAGGATTATGGCCTCTGTGTTATGAGTTGCCTTTCTTACTCCAGGGACACCTCAATCTTTATACCCAAGCCTGCTGGAAGCATTCAATATGAGTCCTGTTCCTGCTTATGTTGATAAATCAGAAAATGTATCATCTCTCTGGTTTATACTGTGTGTAGGCTATAGGGCAAAAGTTCAAACACAATGTTGACTCTAATGCCAGTGCTTATAGATCCAGCTTCTTCTGAGAGCCACACTTCTAGACTTGATTTCTCACCATGAGGACAAAGCCCATGTCCTACCAGTCATGGCTTAAACTTCTCAGGGTGTCTATGACTAACCAGAACCCTCACTGTGGTTGTCTCCTGTGACTGTCTCTGGTGCATTCATTGTGGTTAAGTACCAATGGAAACAATAAAATGCAATTGATCTTTGGTTCTGTCTCAAACAAACTCTTCCTAAGATGGAGACTTATCTTACAATCACTGGCAATATGGTGCACACTGCACTGAGTTTATTCTGTACTCTAGATTGCTATGAAAGCATCACTTTCAGAAGAGACCTACATGCTGTTTTAATAGAATGTTATAGATGTGGGACTTTTGGGGCTAGTGCTTTGGGCCAGATCTGGTATTTTCCTGTGGAGTTCTCAATTTCATGGTTTTACCTTCTATCCGGGATCACTGGCTTTCTCTATGATCAGACTGGTCAGTTGCCCAGTGTGTCTAGCTGATTGGTGCCAAGGAGGAATTAAACACAGTATTAGCTTGGATTTTATGGGTGGCAATTTCCAGCATGTGGAATCTGTGGATGTAGTTAACCATGGATAAGTTCTGCATATCAATTTGCAGGATTCAGGGGATATTTTCATAGCTGCTGGACACATGGCTGTCTCTATTATAGTTTCAGAAGAATTTTTCACTCTTTTTTATTCTCTCCATTCCCCCATTTATAATAATAAAAATTACTTTTAATATTTTATTCCACAATGTTTTTTTACTTGTTCTATTCTTAGCTTATTTAAGTTCTTAAATGATTGCTGAAGTACTTATATAAATCTTTTATCATCACTACATTATAGGTTACTTTTTCTACAATACTAGATTATTCATTACTTTCTATTTTTTTCATAATGTACTTTAATATGAATTCTTCTTCTGTCTTCTATTTTAATGATCTTTTCTCTTCCCCTTTTATCATTGAAAGTACTTTTATTAATGTACAATTTATAGCTAATTCTACAATATTATTTCCTTTTCCCAAAGTTACAAGTGTCACAATCAATGTAGTTTTTAAAGGATCATTAGAGTATTTCCATTGGTGACTTTTAGTATATTTACTCTGCAGTTTTTTACAGTTTGTATATTTTTGTTGATTTCTTTACTTTATGTCTTTTCTGTGTTAAAACTGAATAGCATTTCTTTCCCTCTCTTCTTCTACTATCTTCTTTTATTTCATCAATTTTACTTTTATTAATTTTAATTTTTTATTAATTTTAAATTCTTAAGTTATTCTAAAAAATTTAAACACTTTCTCTTCTTTTGTTATTGTTATAATGATTGCTTTACTCCTTAAAATATCATACTGTATTGCTATAATTATTTTCTCTTTATGTTGTGACTGTTACTTTTTTGTTTCCTCCTATTGAGCATGGTTGGATATCAAGTCTCATAGACAAAGCACAGTGAATTGTAGTGCTACTGGTAAGTCACATGAAAAGCGGTTTAAAAAAATTTGGTTTGCTTTAGCAGAAATGCAGCATGACTCGAAATTTGGGATACAGTTCAACTTTTAAAAATGGAAATAAATCATGGCATGGTGGCACACTGTTGTAATCCCAACACTCAAGAGGCTGAGGCAGGAGGATTGTTGCATGATCAAGACAAGCCTGGGTTACAAAGTGAGCCCCAGGTCAGCCTGTACTGCATAGCAAGACGCTATCTCAAAAAGACAAAAAAATGGAAATAAAAGTTCCCACTCAAAAACATATTCCACAAATAGGCATGATTACAGCACTCCTGAAAAATTTCTGTCAGGCAATAACCATTTAAAAATAGCAAAGAGAAATAATACAACTCTGGTGTACATAGCACATACAGGTATTTTCAAAATAAATTATTCCAGTACCTTTACAGGTACAGCATGCTTGGCAATGAGACTGAAGTAGCAATCACAGAGCATTCTATATTCTCTGTAGTCTACAACACAGTTGCCTGGATTAGGTGACAACAACAACAACCTTACAAGTCCTGTAGTGAGAGTTAACCCCATTAGGCTCCTACACATCATGAACTATATGAAAACCCACCAGTTACAGGCAGAGAATTCACAGAATAACTATTACACAGCATCCCCTTAGAAATAATTCCAACATTTCTCAACAAAATGATAGTCTAAGACATATTATGTAAAGAATGTTCCACCCAAAAGAGACCCTCAGATAGAGTAGAATATATATTCATCAAAGCAGATACAAAAATTGCAATATAAAAATTACAAGAAACATGAATAAAACCCACCTGATTCCTTCAAAAGTTAACAATATCATAGTTATTTAACTACAATGAAATTAGAGTGGATAAAAAACAGTGAAAAATTAAAATAATTATGAAAGTCACTAAAGATCTCAAAAAGGGTACCCACAAACAACTTGGTAATATAAGGAAGAAAATGCATAATGTGAAATAGCAGTTCAATAGAGATGCTCTGCAAAATTGTCTTCCAAAATTGATGGAGAAATAAGATACTTCTATGACAGAGATAACCTGAAGAAATTCATGACCACCAGATCAGCCCTACATAATGTTTTGAAGGACATTCTAGAAAAAGATAATGAGGGCTATAACTGCAGAAACCCAAACAGAATTAATACACCAAGCAAGACAAATAAACAGAGGAGGAGGAGATAATAAATCTTAACAAAACAGAAAACTTAGAAATAAAAGGTCCAATAAATGAAATGGAAATGAACATAGAAAGACTCACCAATAGGTTACATTATACAGATGGGAAATTTTCAGGTAAAACAATCACTACATTCACATGGGAAACAAAAAGAAAAGAAGAAATCATAAAGGAAACAAGTAAGACTTTTGGCACATGATTAAAACACAATATTTGCTACTTCCCTGAAAGCAGAAAGGCTCTAAAATTCAGAAAAAAGAAATATAAAGGATACCTATTAATAACAATGAGAAGCAAATTTCACAATTTTATTAACAAATTTAATTTTAAAGGGAATAAAATAGAAGAGACTATCTTTCTTCCAGGGAAAGTGTTTGGCCCCTTTATCAAAGATAAAGTGGCTGAGTGTGTTTGTAGTTGTAGTTGTATCTTCATATCTATTCCATTGATCTTCAGGTCTGTTTTTATTCCAGTACCATGCTGATTTTATTACAGTAGCTTTGTAGTATAACTTCAAGCCAGGGATTGTGATGCTTCCTGCCTTGCCTTTGTTGCTTAAAATTGCCTTTCCTCTTCTAGGTCTCTTCTGGTTCCAAATGAATTTTAGGAGTGATTTCTCTAGCTTTGTGAGGTATGCTAGTGGTATTTTGATTGGGATTGCATTAAATCTGTACAACAATTTTGGGACGATGGCCATTTTCACAATGTTTGTTCTTCTTCCTATCCATGAACAAGTGATGTCTTTCCATTTTCTGAGGTCATCTTCAATTACTTTTTTCAGGATATTATAATTTTCCCTGAATAGATCTTTTGCTTCTTTTGTTAGATTAATTCTTAAGTATTTCATTTCCTTGGATGCTATGGTAAAGTTGTGGCTTCTCTTATTTCTCTCTCAGTGGTTTTGTTGTTAGTGCATAGGAATGCTATTGATTTTTGAGTGTTGACTTTGTATCCAGTTACATTATTGAATTTATTTATTATACTTAGGATTCTCTCAATGGAGTTTTGGGGGTCTTCTATGTAGAGTATCATGTCATCTGCAAATAAGGATAATTTAACTTCTTCTTTTCCTATCCTTAATCCTTTTATTTCTGTGTCTTTTCTAATTATTTGGCTAGTACTTCCATCACTATATTGAATAGGAATGGTGACAATGAAAATCAGATGTGCCTACCACAATATTTCTTATTTCCTTTGAAATAGTTGTCCATATCTTCATACAAAATTAATTCAAACAGAACAAAATAGTATAAAACTGACAAAAACAAAAGAATAAAAGCATTACAGACCTTCAAAACCAGACAATAGAAAAATCAACAATGGCCACAATGTCTCTTGTCTCTTCAAAATGGCTATCTATATCTTCAAACATATTGAAATCCAATAATAGAAAACAGAGGAAAACCAATCAAAACAAAGAATTAAATCATGATTGGACTTCAAAACAAGATGATAGAAAATCAATGGTTACAATAATGCATCATTTTCTTCAAAGTAGCTATACTTGCCATTACACATAATAAAATCAATTGTTATAAACTCTTTAGGAGGAATTCTAAGCATGTACAAGACTATACATGTACATCAATCCTATATATATTACAGGGAAAAACAAAACAAAATATAAGAAATACCCTCTCTGAGATATTTTTCCCCTTTGAGAAGTTTCTTTATCCCTTTAAAATATATATCGAATATTTTATATCTTATTTACTCTTTCAGTTTCTTACACTATATAGACAATATGGTATCTACACATATGAGTTTGACATATTTCACTTATGGTCTCAAGTCACATCTATTTACATATAAGAGCCTCAATGTGATCCTTCTTATAGTTGAGTTGTATTCCATTGCATAAAAATACCAAATCTTTTCTATGTATTCCTCAATCGATGGACACTTGGGTTGTTTCCAAGATTTAGCTATTACAAATTGGCTGCTATAAACATGGATGCTCATATATAAGTGTGGTGTGGTGTTTTCAATTCTTCTGGGTATATGTCCAGATGTAGGAACAGTTGGTTCAAATGGGCCTTCCAATCACAGCCTTTTGAGGAACCTCCAGACTCATTTCCACAGTGGTTGCACTAGTCTACACTCCCATCAACAGTGCAGAAGAGTACCTTTTTTCCCACAGCTTCTCCAGCATTTGTTATTGGTGGTATTCTTGATCCTGGCCATTCTTTCTGGAGTGAGTAGAGTCTCAATGTTGTTTTAATTTGCATTTCTCTAATGACCAATGATGCTGAACATTTTTTTCATGTATTTATTTGCCATTTGTTTTTCTTCATCTGCGAAGTGTGTACCCATCTCAGATGCATATTTTTGGATTGGGTCTTTGAAATTTGGGGGTCCAATTTTTAAAAATCTTTACATGTTCTATAGAGAAGTCCTTTGTCTGAGGAACAGTTGACTAAGATTTTTTCCTAATTCATAGGTTTTCTTTTCACTCTGTTGGAGAATTCTTTTAACATGCAAAATCATTTTAATAAGATGAGATCCCACTTGTTGATTCTGGAAAGTATTCCTTGTGCAGTTTGATTTTTGTTCATGAATACTATATCATCTAGATTTCTACCTACTTTGTTTTTCAGCAGATTTAGTGTTTCTGTTTTGCTATTTGGATGTTTGTTTCACTTTGACTTTAGTTTAGTACACGGTGATAGGCATGAGTCTAGTTTTATTTTTAAGCATATGGGCAGTCAGTTATTCCAGCACCACTTAATAAAGAGGATATTTTTCTTCCAGTGAACATATTTGGCCCCTTTGTCAAAGGTAATTAGACTGAGTGTGTTTGTAATTGTGATTATTTTTCTAATCTATTCCACTGATCTTCAGGTCTGTTTATATTCAAGAACCACGCTGATTTTCTCACAGTAGCTTTGAGTATAATTCAAGGTAGAGATTGTGATGTCTCCTGCTTGCCTTTGTTGTCCAGAATTGCCTTTGTTATTCTAGATCTATTCTGTTCCAGATGAATTTTAGGAAAGACTTCTCAAGTTCTTTGAGGTATGTTAGTGATATTTTGATTGGAATTGCATTAAATCTGTATAACAATTTTGGAAGAATGGCCCTTTTCAAAATATTTGTTCTTATCCATGAACAGGAAATGCCTTCTCATTTTCTGAGATCATCTTTGATTTCTTTTTTCAGAGTATTATAATTTTTACTGAATAGATTTTTTTACTTCCTTTGTTAGATTGGTTCTTAAATACTTCATTTTTTGGGATACTATTGTGAATTGTGTGTTTTCTCTTATTTCTTTATCAATGAGTTTGTTGTTTGTATAAAGAAATGTTATTGAATTTTGAGTGTTGGCTTTATATTTAGGTATATTACTGTATTTGGTTATTAAATCTTGACATCTTTAAGTGGAGTTTTGGAGTTCTTCTTTGCAGAGTTCATGTCTTCTGCAAATAAGGATAATTAAAATTCTTGTTTTCCTACCCTAATTCCTTTTTTTATTTCCCTTGTATACTTGGTTTGGCAAATGATTCCAGCACTATATTGAATAGGAATAGTGTTAATGGCTATATTTGTCTAGTTCCTGGTTTTAGAATGAAATATTCCAGCTTTTGACAATTTATTATGATGCTGGTTGCTGATTTGTCATAGATGACATTTATCAATCAGATTGAGGTAAATCCCATCTATTCTGATTTTTTGTGTTTTTTTATTTAAGAATGAATGTTGGACCTTATCAAAATTTTTTTCTACATCTATTGAGATGATAATATGATTCTTGTCTTTATCTCTATTGATATGGTATATTATGTGCATTGATTTACATGTGTTGAACCATGCTTGAGTTCCTGAGATAAATCCCACTGGGTCATGTTGTATAATCTTAAAGACTTGCTGCATTCTATTTGTTGGTATTTTATTGAGGATTTTTACATTGATGTTCATTAGTGAGAATGGTCTGTAGTTCTCTTTTCTCATGGGGGTTTACTCTCATTTTGGTATCAGGGTGATATTTTTTTCCAGGAATGAGTTAGCAAGGATTGATTCCCTTTTAATTTCATTTTAAGAGTTTGAGGAGTGTTGGAATCAAATATTCCTTGAACTTTTTGTAGAATTCAGCAGGGAATTCCTCAGGACCTAGGCTTTTCTTTGTTGGTAAGGTTGTAATTACATTTTCAATTTCATTAACTGAAATTGGGTCACTCAGAAGTTTTGCATCTTCTTGATATAGCTCTATTAATTCCTGTTTCTAGGAATCTTTGTATTTCTTATCTTTTATCAAACCTATGAGAGTAAAGTTTTTCAAGATAGGTACTGATGGTCTTCTGTATCTCTACAGGATCTGTAGTGATTTCACCCTTTTCATTCTTTATTGCATGAATTTGAGCTTTTCTTTCCTTTTATCAATAAGGTTGGCTAGGGTCTTCTCAATTTTCTTCATTCTTTCAAAGAACTGACTCCTTGATTCATTAATTCTTTGTATTGTTTTCTTAGTCTTTATTGCATTGATTTCTGCTCTGATCAGTATAATTTCCTCCTTTCTTTTGGCTTTGGGGTTGAATTGCTCTACTTTTTTGAGATGTCTGAGGTGTAGCATCAGGTTGTTCATTTGTGTTCATTCTGCTTACCTGATATGTGCATACACCAACATGAATTTCCCTCTTAGGACTGCTTTATCTGCATCCCACTGGTTTCAGTAAGTTATAGTTAAATTTTCATTTGCTTTTTGATATTGTTTCATTTTTTCCTTAATTTCCTCTGTGACTCATTGATGATTCAGAATGTGTTATTTAGTTTCCATGTTTTATGGAGTTTTTGCTTTTTATTTCTTCATTAATTTCTAGTTACATGGAATTGTGATCAGAAAATATGTATGGGATAATTTTGCTTCTTTTGCACTTACTTAAGCATGTTTTGTGGGCTGGTATATGGTCTATTATAGAGAATGACTCATGTGAAGCTGAGAAGAATGTATATTCTGATGCTGTTCTGTGGAACACTCTGTACATGTCTACCAAGTCCATTTGTTCACAAGTTTGATTCAGTAATGATATTTGTTTGCTAGTTTTCCACCTTGTTGATCTATATTTTTATGTCAATGAGATACTAGGGTCTCCCATTAAAATTGTTATTGCTTAATTAATTTTTCATTTCTATTAATATTTCCTTTACATAGTTGGGTGCTCCCATATTTGGTGCACATATATTTAGTATTGTTATCTCTTCCTCTTTAAGTTTTCTCCTAACCAATAAGTTGTGACCTTTTTTATCTCTTTGGATCATTCTTGGTTTGAACTTCTGGCTGTCTGCAAACAGAATAGCTGTCCTTGCTTTTTTGGGGGATCTTGTTGCATAAAACATTGTTTTCCATCCTTTGACTTTCAATCTATGAATTTCATTTTGATTTAGCTGGGTTTCTTGTATGCAGCACATGGTTGGCTGTTGTTTTGTGATCCATTCTTTTAGTCTGATTCTTTTTATCGGATAATTGAGGCCATTTACATTAATGGTTTTTTCTGATATATATTGGCTCATTTTTGTCATGTTTTCTTTATGCTGTTGATTCTTTACCTTTTCCCTTGGTTTTATCACTTGCCTTGCTTAGTGTTTTTTTCTGTTAGTGTTCTTGGAGTCATAATATTTTTATGTCAGTCTAGAATATCTTTCAGTATTCTTTGCTGTGTTGCTTTGGTGGAATTTCTTCAACTGTTCTATTTTGTGGAAGTATCTTATTTCTCCATCAATTTAGAAGGACAGATTTTCAAGGTACATCAACCTTGGTTGGAAGTTGTTTTCCTTTAGGATTTTCAGTACTTTGCTCCATGCTTTTCTTGATTTTGTTATTTGTGATGAGAAATCTTTTGTGATTCTAATAAGCTTTCCTGTTTAGATTATCTGTCTCTTTTCTCTAACAGCTTTTAATATTCTATTACATTGAATTTCTAGGATGTTGATTGTTATATGTCTGGGTGTAAATTTATTTTGGTTATGGCTAACTGGAGTGCTATATGCTTCACTGATCTTATGTAAGTCTCCTTTCCCATGTTTGTAAATTTTTGGCTATTACTTGTGAAAATAGTCTTTTGATATCATTTGTGTTTTCAAACTTTTCATTTACACCTATCAATCCTATATTGCTTTTCTGTGTATCATCTTGCAACTGTTCAATTGTTATATCCTGATTCCTTGTCATTTTTGAAAGATCTTTCCTTTCTTGCTTAGTAGCTGCTGTCTTGTTTGCAAAGTCTGAAAGTCTAACTTCACATTCATTCAGGTGATTTTTCCTTCTTTCAATGGTGTTTTCTGGATATCTCCTTGAATCTGTTTCTTGAATTCTGTTGCTTTCTTATATTGTTCATTCATGGTTTCCAATATTTTGCTGTGCTCCTCTTTTTAACTGTGTATTCTTTAGATGTGTTCAGCAATTCTTTTATAACTTTTATCATTTGTTTTTTTTTTTGCCTGAGAGATTATTTCTGATTTGAAATCCTTTATAGAGTTGATTCTTTACTTTACTTGTTATCATTTCAGAAGTTTCAGGTGCATGGGCTTTCACTTTTCTCTATGTTCATGTCTCCTAGTCTTGTTTGGGATGGGCTGCAGGTTTGAGATTGCACTCTGCTCTTTTGTTTTGTCAGTTTCCTGTATTCCCCTGGGGAAGCTGAATGCAAAGTCTCAGTTGCTTCCTGTTTTGAAAACACCTGTCTGTACTACAAGGAGTTTCTCCAGTTGAGTGGGTGTCTTTAGGCAGGCATTATCATGTCCCTAGTGGCACTCGAAGGCTCCTCAAATAAGGGTAGTATGCTGGTCAGACGTTCAGGACACCCCATACAGCACTCTGAAGCTCTCCAGCTGCTTGACCTTGTTGAATGGTCTTCTACCAGTTTCTGAGTGTTGCACCAAGGTTGAACAGCTAGATGGACTATGCTGTGCAGGGCTTCAGCTCATGCTACTTTGTGCAACAAAGCTCTCCAATTTGTTCCAAGTGTTGTGTCAAACTTTCACAGTTAGGTGGTTCATTATTCAGGACTCAGGCTCCTGCCAGTCAGATTGGGAGCTGCCCCTGCCACTCAAGGTCATTAGGTGGACTCCAGGCAGGACCCAACTAACCTACCACAGGTCTCTCACTGTTTGGCGGCACTGGGCAGGGCCCTTGCCAGTTTCCAAGTAAGGTTCCAAGCTTGCATGGCTAGGGCCACTCAGTCCAGGTGGTTCCCCTGCTACTCGGAGTCCTATTTTAATGTAGGTTACAGTATATTTATATTGCTATTTATAATATAGCTTATAGTATATTTACTACAGTTGCACTATACCATAGTGTGTACTATGTTATAGTGTAGTTAATAGCGTGTAGCATAGTATACTTTATTGTATATTTATAGTATATTTTTGGTGACTTTTTTCTGGTTGATCTTGTGAGAATCTATGAGACACAATGAAAACAGTCCTAAGAAAAAAGTTTGTGACAATGACTCCTACGTCAGGGAAAAAAGAGAAATCTCAAATAAATAACCTGATGGTTCATCTGAAGTTCCTGGAAAAAAGTAAGCAACTGAAAACTAAGACATGTCTGTTTGCAAGAGTGAATAGGTGAAGTTGCTTTCATTGTGTTCCACAGGATCTTATAAGTTGCATTTACATTGTCATCTGATTATAGAAATTTAAATTTTTCCCCTTGGTATATTTGATGAACCAGTAATCAACATCCCCCTATCACCAAATACTTGTGAAGATTTCTTTTAGTGTTAAATTTTGGTTCCACTCCATAGAGATCCAATACAGTACCTGTGATTATTTCAATGTTTTATATTTATAAAGGTGTTTTATGGCTTAAACTATGCTCCATTTTGGAAATAGCTCCATGACTGAAGAAAATATGTATTGTTAAATGTATAATTTTGTACATAACAGGATCCTATTGTGTTTAGCACAACCGATTTTTTTCTTTAGCTTATGTCTCATTTTATTGGTTTTTCATGTGCCTAGTCATTGTATTCCATATACTGGATATTTTAAATGTTAAATTTTGAATATTTTGGATTTTGTCTGGTGAGCTTTGTTTCCTTTGTTTTAACAGGCAATATTGTAGGAGAAAGCAGTGCTGGGTTCCAACTTCAAACTCCATTTCTCAGAAGGCAGCTCAAGTCAATCAGCCAATCTCTTTTCTAGAATGTTGTGTTTTAAATGACACATGCTTGGTTCAGAGATCAGTCAGAAAAAGAGGCAGATAATTGGGTAGCTTCTCTTGCAGAAACCTCCAAATGTTTGGAATACTTAAGTTTAATTTTCTTATTTCATGGAAGAGAAAATTATTTTTATTTTCCCTTTATAAAACCAAGGACATTTTAGACACACTTGGTTCCTGCATGGAAACCAAGACATAAGTATTAACTTCTATTGCATTCTCCAAGTGAACATGTACCAGCAATCCAGCAGCTAATTCTGTTCACACTCCTGTATATTCAGGTATTCATTTGTTGCTTTATAGCTTAAATTTTACAGTTAATTTTTTAGTATGATAGAGTTAAAGGTGAATCAGTCTCAGGGTTATAATCTATCATACTTTGTAGTGTAGTTTTAATTTTTAGATAAAAATTTTCAAATATAAACAACCAAAAACTTGTACAATGGACACTCATATAACTAACACCAGACTCAACTACCAAGATTTGTCTGAATTCCTTCATTTGTATCTTTACACCCTCTTATTTTTTATTTATTTAAGACAAATCCTGGGCTGGGGATTTAGCTCAATGACATAAGCACCTGCTTGGCAAGCACAAGATCATGAGTTCGATCCCTGGTACTGAAAAAAAAAATAGACAAATCCCAGATATCACTTTTTAATTTTTACAAATTTCTGTATGTATCTCTAAAAGTCTTAGTGTTGGGTGTGCTGATGCATGCCTGTAATCCCAGCACTCAGGGAATTGTGGCAGGAGGATTTCTAAGAATACAAGTCTATGTCTCAAAAAAACCCTCATAGATACCCTCTTACATAGCTGTAATGACATTATCATACATAGTATATTGACAATATTTCAATAATATTAACATACAGTCTATATACAAAGATGATTGATTTTTAAAAATGTTACCTTGAATTAATATCTAAAAGAGGTCCATAAGCTTAATTTTACTGATATGCTTTTTTATCATTTTGAATCTAAATAAGTATTTTATCTTCCCTGCCATTAACTTGGAGAAGTCACATCAGTTATTTAATTGGAATAACCTACAATCTGAATTTGTCTGTTTTCTTCCATGATATACCATTTGATTTGTCCCTCAGTTCTTGAGATTTCTTTAAATAAATGTCATATTATTAAGTAAAAGTTAATCATATTCAGATTCAACTATCTTGGAAGAGTACTTCACAGATGTTTCTGAGTAATTGATATTACAATGTCTGGGTTACCAAACTGACACATAGATAATGTACTTGGACATATTTGAGTCCAAATGTCACTTGTAAATTCCTGTTTTGCACATATAGTTGTTTTTTCTCTAGCAATTGAAAGAAAAAAACCAATAAATTTTGTACCTACATCTCAGATACTAGTAGGAAAATGGAAGGTCAACATTGTTTCCCATTTCAAAATAGTTGCTCAGATAGCTGCATTAACTTAAGTTGTCTTCTAAGCCTGTGTATTAATGTAAACTCACAACTTCTGCCACTTAAGTTTATTTTCTAGCCCATCTTAAGAGGTATAATAACACCCTGTTCACTAGTATTAAATTAATTTTAGTAGTCAACTTACATTTAACTAAACAACATATACTTAGTTTTGTTGCACTAAATGTTGTATTCCAGTGCATAGTAGAATCCAAATTTGAAACTACTTGTGTCTTATAAGAAATAAAAAATTATATGAAAATAACTTTAAAATAATCTAGAAAAATAAAATTAATCATGATCAAAATTCTTTTGACAAACATGGTTTTGAAAGGAATTTTATCATACATTTTATTACAAAATTAAAAGAATTTAAAGTAGTTTATAAAGCTACAGTATTGATGATTCCCATATGTAATATTTTTACTTGGACTTTTTAAAGAGAAACTGGGAACAAAAGGCCATAAAAATATTATGTGAATCAAGATCTTACAAATGAAAAATTGTTAAACAAGACATTTATTTTAAAAACACATGCAGTGTTTAAAGATGTGATGTTTTCACAATAAGGATATTCAAGCCAAAATGATTAGAAACTTAAGTTACAGGTTAGCCATAATATTTCTATTTCTTTAAGAAAAAAATATATTTGTCTAGCATCTCAGTTGAGACAAAGGAAGTCTAAAATGGAATAACAGATAAACAAATGAACTTTTCTGTTTGAGATTGTTTGTGAAAGCTTTTAAAAACTGGATGTATAAGTAAAAGCCACTTTTAGCACTTCCTCAAAAGATCATTTTAGAATTTGCTAAAGTTGTCACCATTATAGGGGTCATACTTTCATATGGATGCACTCTTCCTGGAGCTAATGCATTTGACAGAAATAAGTTTTGGTTTTCATGCTGGTATTTGTGTCTTTGCTCTCCATAGTAAACAGCCAGACAAAGCTCACCATTCTCAACTATTACCCAATATTTCTGATATAGCTATGGAAACAAGAATTTTATTTCATGGTTTGGAGAGTTGTTTGTAAAGTTCTCTTCAAAAAAGCACAACAGTTTGCCTCAAAAAGTTAGTTTCTTTTATGATAATAATTTTGGTATGCATTTCTTTGGATATCACAAAGTCTATCTTGTTATAACTTGAGTTAATAAGAGACACTTTCATAAGCAGTCGATCTTAAATCTTTTATAATTTAATATTTTATTATTGTTTTATTTTATATGATTTTCCATTTTCTATACTAAATGCAGTCTCCATATTCATATTGAAAACAGCCTTTATTTTATTGCTACATTTCTTTTTCTGGAACTGAGAATTGAATTCATGACTTCATGCTTGCCAGGCAGGTGCTTATGCTGCTGAGCTAAATCCCCAGCTATTGTTAGATTTTTAAATGTCTTACAGTCCAGGAGGTCCTGAAACAAGATGCTAGAGTTTTATTTCAAACAGATTTTCAAGAGTTCATCTATTTTCATACTATATCCTTTCATTTTGAATAGCATCTTTACAAAAAAGGACAAGTTATTGTGATAAGGCAAAACTTAAACAGATTAATGGAAAATCTCTTTCCAGGGTACACCTACAAGTAATATGAAAATATATGATAAGCTTAATTCCTGGGATTACAAGGACAGCATGTCATGTATGTAATGTTCTCAACTTTACATAGAAATAAAAGCATCAATTGAAAACTTTGAAATTGAAAGAATGATTGTGCAAATTTTTTTCTTTTTTTCAGAGATGTTGTCCTTCACAAGAGTCTTAATAATGTTGTGTTTTCTGTTTTACTTTATTTTAAAATTTTTATTAGTACATCTTTGCACTAAACAATTATTGCACTCATTGTAGGTAACATACATTTGCACAAAGCATCACAATTATTTTCTTCCCTCCACCCTTTTTATTTAGCCAAAATCAAGTTTATTTATAACTTATAAAATTTATAATATACACAGAATAACAACCAGAATAGTATGCCAAAAAACATAAAAAGACAATTTTACTAAATTAAGGTATGCATTTAGAAACAGTGCTTATATGAAAGAACCATAAGGATTTTTCTCTTTTTAAAATTATCTGTCATTTATCTCAAACTTTATATATTGAGGTTTTCATATAAGAAAAAACATGTGATATTTAATCTTGTGTGTTTGAGTTTCTATACTTAACATTAAAGTCTCAAGGTACTCAAATTTATTTTTTATGGCAGAAGTAGTAGTCCTTTGGGTATCAAGATCACAACTTCTTTAGTATTTCATCTGTCAGTGGATATATTGACTGTTTTAAATATGCATGTATTATGGTTTATACTGCTACATATATGCATATGCATGCATTACTGTGGTATAATGTCTTTAACTGATTTTGGAAGAATCTAGAAAGAGAATAGCTGGGCAAAAAGGGATTTTTAAAATTTCTTTGAAGAATTTCCATGCTGATTTTCACAGTGGTTGCCTAGGTTTGCAGTCCCACCAACAATTAAAAATTATTTATTTCCCCCCACCCTCTCACCAGCATTAATTTTTTAATGATAGCCATTCTTTCTGGAGTGAGATTAACTCTCAGTGTTTCCATTTGTTTTCCTTGAGTGAGCAGGAATGTTGAAAACCTTTTTATACATTTATTGGCTATTTGTGCTTCTTTCTTTGAGAAATGTCTATACATTTCGAGGCCCACTTTTGGTTTGGTTTTTAAATTTAAAACATCTAATTTTATTGAGTTTTTCATATAATCTAGATATTAGTCTTTGAGGAGTAGCCATTGTGTAGGTTATCTCTTCATTTTTTTGGTGATTTCTTTTGCTGTGAAGAATATATTTAATTTGATGTATTCCCAGTTGTTGATTATTGATAACATTTCTTGTGCAATTGGGGTTTTGTTGACAGCCTTTACCTATTCCTATATCTTCAAGTGTTTTATCATTTTATTTTCCTAATGACTGTGTCTTTTTGACAAAGACTGATTTTAGTTTAGTACAATGCAAGAGATATAGGTCTAAGTTTAATTTTCAGCATGTGAATACCAGGTTTCACAGCACCTTTTTTTTAGTATTCATATGTATTTTATTTTATTTTATTGTAGTTTTTTATTTAAAGAGAAAAAACAGGAAAAAGGTAGAAATATTACAGAATTTCAAGAAAAGAAGATAAACAGTAAGAAATCACTAGTTGATAAATTACATATTGTTCTTTTAGAAATAGTTATTCAAGTTACAAAATTAAAGCACACAAAGTAGACACTCAAGCAGTGAGAGTGCAAACAGATCTGTTCAACAGGGAAGCTGTCCTCCTGTGAATGGATCTGTCCCTTTGTCATAGGCATTATATTTGAACGTGTCTAGAATTATTTCTTCATCGTCTATTCTATTTCATTGATCTACAAATCTACTTTTTGGCCAACACTGTGCTGCTTTTATCACTGTAGATTTGTACTTTAACTTGAAATCTGGGATTGTGATGTCCGCTGCTTTGTTCTTTTTACCTAAAATTGCTCTTGCTATTCTAGGTTTCTTCTGGATCCATATAGATTTTAGTATTGCTTTTTCCATTTCTGTAAGGAATGTTATTGGTATTTTGATGTGATTGCAGTAAACCCATATAACTACTTTGGAAATATGACCATTTTGACTATATTGTTTCTAGCTATCCAGAAATGGGGTATCTTCCCACTTTTTGATATCCTTTTTAATCTTTTTTCAGAGTAGCACAGTTTTTGTTGTAAAGTAATATTATTTCCTTGGTTAAGTTAATTCTTATATGCTTCATTTTTTAGTGTTATTTTGAAAGATGATATTTTCCTAAATTCCTCTTTAATGAGATTTTTATTGGTGTATTGGAAGTCTATTGATTTCAAAGTGTTGACTTTGTATCCTGATACACTAGAAAATTTGATTATTAGCTGTGTGAGTCTTTTTGTGGAGTTCTTGGGGTCATCTATGTAGTGGATCACGTCATCTGTGAATAACAATAACTTGATTTGTTCCTTTACTATCCATACACATTTTATTTCCGTTTTTCTAATCACTCTAGCTAATGTTTCTCTTCAGCTGTCTTTAACAGAAGTAGTGATAGCAGAAATACTTGTCTTATTACTAATTTTAGAGGAAAAGTTTTTAAATTCTCAACCATCTAGTATGATGTTGGCAGTTTTTCATAGGTGCATTTAATCAGATTGAGATCTATTTCTATTTTCTTCAGGGTTTTTATAATGAATGGAAGTTGCATGTATTAAGTGTTTTTTATATATCTATTGAGATGATCATGTAATTTTTTTTTGTTTATGCTTACAGTATTGGTTTGCATATGTTGTACCTTCCCTGCATCCCTGAAAGAATCCTACTTGCTCATGATATAGTATCTTTTTGATGATTTGCTATATCCTGTCTTCCGTGACTCAGTGAATATTTTTCAAGGTATGTTCATTAGTGATATTGGATTATAGATTATTTTTGATTGGTTCCATTTGTAACTTTAGAATCAGGGTAGCTCTTGGTTCTATGAATGGCTTCGGATACTGTTTTTTTCTTTTTTTAATCTCAGAGTATGAAGAGTATTGGCAACATATTTTTGCTAAAGTTCTTACAGAATTTGGTAGTGAATTCATCACGATGTAGGCTTTTCATATTTTGTAGGATTTTTTTATTACTTCATAGGTGAGATTATTTCACTGATGGCATTGCCTTATTGAGGATTTTTATATACTTTAGCTTAAGCTCTAGTAGTTCATATGTATCCAAGAACTTATTAATTTCTTCTGAATTTTCCATTTTAATACAATATGTGTTCCCAAATTAACTACTGATAATCTGAATTTTTGCGGAGCTCATGTGATTTTACCTTTCTTATTTCTAATTGCAAATATTTGTGTCTTTTATCTTTTATTTTATTAAAATCAAATAAGTGTTTGCCTAATTTGCTTAATTGCTCAATGAACCCACTCTTCAACTCATTGATTGTGCTTTTTTCCACCCAAATTTCATTGATTTCTCTGATCCTTATAATGTAATTCATCATTATAGCTTGGAGTTTGAATTTTTTTCTTTAGCAAATTGAGATATATCTTTAAGTTATTCATTTGAGTTTGTTTTATTTTTCTGATGAGAAAATTAACTGTAATAAACTTCTATTCTGGGACTGTGTTATGGCTTATGCTTTTCAGAGGCAGCTGGATCTAGTGTGTGTTACAGTAGAATGGTGCAATCTGATGATCAAGAGCACTAGGATTAAGGGTGGAAATTTGACCTTTCCTAAGGAGGATGGATGCAATAAAATGAATAGAAAGAGCTGTGGTCATCACTTGTTGCTTTATTTTTTAAATCATATTTTATTGGTACATTTTAGATTTACATAATGATCATGTTCACTATAGATAATTTGTACCTTTACATGATAAAACTTGTCTCTTTTTTCCCCTTGCTGCTTTGTTACTGTGTGCCCACCATGAACTGTCTTCTCCTCTTTAATGCCTGTAAGCTTCAACACCCTGCTTCGGAGCTAGCAGAATATGGACTCAAAACACTACAAATTGTGAGATAAATACATACTTATTCTTTTAACTTTGGATGTTGTGCATTCATCTCTTGAATGAGAAAAGTAAATAGCACAAAATTTGGTAAGAATAGAAGTGTGGTCATTGCTGTAACTACCTGACCATGAAGTTCAGGAGCCTTTGAGACTGGCTTTCACAAGTTTGGAAAGGTTGAGATGTTAGTGGAGAAGTAAAGCTGGAATGTCTGAAGCTGTATTTGATGGGAGAGTCTGAAAAAAGCTTGGAAGTCCAGAACACTGATACAAATTATGCCAGGAAAGACCAGGCTCTGGAGATTTCTACAGGGAAGAACTTTATTAGATATTGTACTCCAGATGATGTACATTATGACATGGTAGAAAGTTTTCTGTATTTTGCTGATGTCCAGAGACTTTGCCTGAGATTGAGATTATGGGCCATGGGCTGATTAATGTTGCTGAAAGAATTTCAAGGCAGTCTAATATTGAGGTCATGGCATGGCTACTGTTGAGCTGGATTTATGATGAGAATCAAGAACAAAAGTTGGGTATAATGGCTTGAAATGTTTTGAGTTTTGCCAAAATGAGAGCTTCAGTATAGGTCTGGGCTGCAAAAATGGAGCATAAGAGGTCTTGATTGCTGAGAAGAAAAAGCAGAATAAAAAAGATGGCCTGAAGGTATCATAAGAAACAACAGGACTCTACCATTTGTAGCCTTAAAATTGAAAAAGTGTAAGATTTTGCTTTGAGAAAATGCCAGAATGCCATATTTGAGGATGAAGGCAACCTAGGGAAGATGTACCGCAGGATTTGGTTCATAGCCACTCAACTGTTACAGTCAAGAGAGAAGGAAGACTGCCTATTGTTCCAACTGGCAGTGGACCTTGTCATCATGCACTTGATGCTGGTTTTAAACACATGGAGCATGCAAGAATTTCAGGGTTATGAAGGTTTCCACTCCTTTCAGAAGAAGGCTTTGGCAGAAAGGCAGTGTGCCCCTGAGATGAAACTGTGTTAAGATGTTAGTGTGAAGTTGTGGGTATAATGGCAACTCCAAAATCATGGAGAAGATAAGAATGTGGATCATCTGAAGAAAATTGGAATTGGAGAGCAGAGCCATCCCAAGAGAGAAGACATTGGAGCTGTAACCACCCAGAGTAATGACCCCCTTTGAATTCACAATTTGCCACAGATAGCTAGAGATACTGGAAGTGGAACTGTGGGATTTAATATTTGCTATGCTGCAATTTGGTCTTTCTTTGTTACCATTCTTTGCTACTTCTCCATTTGTAACTTTTGGAATGGAAAAGATATTTTGTAGCATTGAATGTTGAAAGTATTTAACATTATTTTTAAAAAAGATACAATGATGCTCTTTATTGAATCTGCACAAAACGTATAAAAGCAAGACTTTTTCCACTGAGAAAAAATGTTAATAATTTTGTATAGATCTTTTCTTTTCATTTGTACAGGGGTTTGAAGGAAAGAATTTTTCTTCTCCTTAAATCTCAGAAAAGGTTTGGACTTGGGCTTTTCAGCAATGCTGAAACTCTTATGAATTTTGCAACACTTAGAGATGGGTTAAATGTGTTTTACACAAGGTGATGTGCATGAGGCTTTGTGGGGGTTGTTGGAGCAGTATATTATGGCTTCTGATTAGCTGTTACCCCAAAGCCTCATGCAGACATGGTTGGGGCTTTCATCAGGTGGCTGGATCTAAAGTTTGTGATTGATTAATGATGAAACACTAGGATTAAGGGCACTAGGATAAAAGTTGTGAATGCTACCCAGCATAAATACACTGGATAAGATCTAAGGGATAAAAAGATCTGTGATCATCCCTTGTTGCTTTGCTACCATCTGCTCTCTATGGACTGATTTTTTTCTCATCTGAGATGCCTGTATTTCATACCACCCTGACTTAGAGCCAGTGGATTATAGAATGAAATCTCTACAAACTGTGAACTAAGTAAACTTTTCCTCCTTTAAATTTTGGTGTCATGTATTTTATCTCAGCAACAATAAAAGTAAATAAGACTGACTTCTTTCATTGTTTCCCATAGGTACCCTATGTTGTTCTGGTTATTATATGATAGTTGAAATTGTCTAAATTCTATTTTAATTTTGTCTGTGAGTCCTTGCTTATTCAAGACACTTTTTACCACTAATTTATAACTACTTTGGACTGTGTTAATGTGTAAGAGATAATTTTGTTACTTTTGCACTTACCTAAGCATGCTTTATTGCCTAATATGTGATCTATTTTGTAGAAAGTCCTGTGATGCTGAAAGAATGTATTTCTGTTGAGTGGAACATTCTGTAGACACCTATTAAGTTTGTTTTTTTAATGCTTTGGTACAACTCTGATATGTCTTTGATGATATTTTTTTCTAGTTGATCTGTCCGTTTGTGATAGGGGTAATTATTGTTCCCTTATGTTTGTCTTTCTTTAATCTGATATATCATGTGCATTAGATTTTTTAATGAAGTTTAATGTACTAGTATTTGTTCTGTACATAATTGTTAATGTTACTTGTTGATTTATTCTCCTAACTAGTATAAATGTACCTCTTTTGTCTCTCTTCTTATCAGTCTTGATTTGCAATCCATTTTACAGTAAGTTCCCAAAGTATGAATGGTTTTCATTCTGGGAGAATTGTTTGTGAATCAGATTTGTTCATAAACTGATAAAGTGAATCTATATATTATGATTGTGAAAGTTCACAACTTGAATATTTATAAGATGGAGACCTACTGGTCTTAAAATAAGGTAGCAACTCCTGCTTTTTTTTGGTTCCCAATACATGTAATATTGTTTTTCATCCTTTGATTTTTTTTGGGGGGGTTCTGGGGATCAAACTCACAATCTTGCACTTGCCAAGCAGGCACTTGCACCATTGATCTAAATCCCTGGCCCCATCCTTTGATTTTTTAATCTATTATTTTCTTTTTAAATTAAATTTTTCTTGTGTACTGTGTATTTTTGACTTTTTAAATTCATTCTGCCAATCTGTGTCTTTTGATTATGGAATTAAGGCCACTCATATTGAGAAGTATTTATGAAATCATTACTATTGAACAACTTAGCCATTGCATTATTTTCCTGCTGCTCATTGCCTCATTTTTCTGTCTTTTGCTCAACTGATTATCCTTAGGTGTACTTATTCTTTTTTTCTTTTTTCCAGTTGAGACAGTGTAGTGAAATTGGTACAGAACTTCACAGCAGGTTACCAGGATAACAGTAATAGGTACCATAGTATATCTCATTTTCTTTATAATAGTTGTTCTTTCAATCAGATTTAGCAAAATCAAAGGAAATACAGAAGATTATAGAACTTATCAAAACAGAATATTGAATAGAACAATACCATTAATCAGAACAAAGCAAAACAGTGATAAAATATTTGGCTTTAAAGAGATGGTAAAAGGAAATCCCCTTTATTTGCTATCTTTCATATAGCCAACCCTGCAAGAGATGCTCAAATCTCTGGCTTCAACTTGCTAATGGAGGTGATGGATGTTTGATTCTCAGCCCTAGCATCAGTGGGCTCATAGCTGCTTACCAGGGAAGCAAGCTGGGTACTTGGTTTCCAAGTGCCCTAAGTTCCAACATGGCATGGATCTCAGGAGACATTGATGGTTCTCACCCTGGGGCACCTGTGGCTTGCCAGGCCACAGCCACTTACCAGGGCGGCAAGGTGGCTGCTTGGTTTCCCAGTGTCTTAAGTTCCAGCATGGCATGATCTCAGGAGAGGCTGATGGTTCTCCCCCTGGGGTGACTGTGGCATGCCAGGCCACAGCCACTAATCAGAGCAGTAAGCTGGTTAATTGGTTTCCCAGCACCCTCTATTCTTTTTAACTTATTGAAATTGTTGCCTTCCTTCTCTTTTTCTACAATATATTTGAGCATATTTTAGTGCTTCTTTTGTGGTCATGAATTTCTTAATGTGTTCTTTTTCATTAAAATACTTCATTTTTCTATTCATTTTAAAGGGAAATTATGCAGGATACAAACATGGGCTTGGAATTCATTATCTTCTAGGACTTTAAACATTTTACCCAGGCCCTCCTGATCTCTAAAATGTATGTAGAGAAATCTGCTATAAATGTAGTTTTTAACTTTATACAGGATTAATTATCATTCTCTAACAAGGTCATGCTATTCAGTTCAGACTGGCTTTGGGCTCATTTTGTAGGCAAGGCTGGTCTAGAACTTGCAAATAATTCTCCAGCCTCAGCCTCCCAAGTCCTGGGATTACAGGAGTACACCACCACATCTAGTTTTTTTCTCTAACAGCTTTTGATATTTTTGTCTCTGTGATGAACTTTTGGTATTTTGAGAGTAGTGTAGATGGAGAAGTTCTCTTTTGCTCATGGCTGTTTGATGTTTATTTTTTTTCCCTGCTCTTGGGAAGGCTTCTGTAATTATTTTTGTGAACAGGATTTTTTAATGCCATTGGTGTAGTCTGATTTTTCATTTCTTCCAATTATTGTTAGATTAGTATTCTTTGCATCATCCAGCAGTTTTTGGATCCATTTTACATATTGTCTTATTGCTTTTTAAGGTTTGTTTTATTAGTTGGACTTTTAAAGCCCCATTTTATTCTGGCTCTAAAATATTGGTCTGTTCTGCTGTCCATACTTTCAATATGATTTTTAATTTTCCAAGTTTCACATTGAATTCATTTCAAGGATGCCTATTCTTTAGTAAATTGGTCATTCATGCTTTGTAACATTTTTTCTAGCTCAACTATGTGTCTATTAGTGTCTTCTGAGAGATCCTGCATCAATTTGGGTATTACTTCCATTATCTGTTTAGTTTTGTTTTCTATAGTTCTGCTTAGTATCTCTTTGAACTGTTTTCTAACCACTTTGCTATATTTTTTGAATAATTCAGGTGTATGGTTATGCTATTTGTTTCTGAGTGTGCCCCAGATTGAGTTCAGTTGAGTTGGAAATTTTGGGAGGCATTTTGTTGGCATATCTTCTCTATCTATTAATTTTGTTTGTCTTGTTTTGTTCTGAGTTTTGTACATGTTTATATTTTAAAGGCTTTTTTTGCTAGTATAGATATTTCTTTTTAAAATTATTGGTACAGTTTAGATATACAAAATAATCACTTTCATCATTGGGAATTTGTACCTGTGCATTTTATATCTTAGTTCTTTATTTCTAATTTCTCTTTCCTCCCTTTAACTCCTCTTCCCTTCCTTATTTACATTGCTTTATTTCCATTTCATCTTTTTTCTCACTTTTTCCTTTTCCTTTCCATCTCCCCCAGCTCCCCTTTAGTATTTAGTAAATAGATGCCATTTCAAAATACATATTATACATTTTGGTTTTTATTTATGTTTTCACTTTCACAAAACAGAGAGACAATATTTATATATATGTATAACATTTATTTCAGTTGAGTATGTTGTTAAAGTCCATCCATTTAGCTATAATTGTCTCAAGTTTATACTTGTTTATTTTGGAGTAGGACTCCATTGTATAAACAAAACCACATTTTTTATCTATTTGGCAGTTGTTCAGGTTTAGATTTAGCTACTATAAGCTGTGTCCTTATAAACATAGGTGTGCATATATCACTGTTGTATGATGCTTTTTAATTCTTTGAGGAAGATACCAAGAAGGTGAAGAATTGGATCAAATGAAACCCATAATCCTAGTTTTGAGGAAGCTTCACACTGATTTCCATAGTGATTGTACCATTCTGAACTCCCCCCAACAGTGGACAAAGGTTCCATTTTCCCCACAGCCCTGCCAGCATTTGTTATTGGTTGATTTTTTGATAATAGCCATTCTTGGAGTGAGATGGAATCTCAGCATTGTTTTAATTTGCATCTCTTAAATAATCAGCAATGTTGAACATTTTTTCTTGAATTTATTTTCCATTTGTACTTCATCTGAAAAATGTCTATTCATTTTGGATGCCCATTTTAGGACTAAACATTTAAATTTGGGGACCTAATTGTTTTCCATTCTTTATATGTTGTAGATATTAGTCCTTTGACTGAAGAACAACTGAATAAGATTTTTTCTCCCTTTGTGGGTTATCTTTTCATTCTGTTCATGATTTCCTTTGCTGTAAACAAGCCTTTTAATAAGAGGAGACTCAGCTGTGGATTTTTTGTAGTATTTCCAGTGAAACTGGGGTATTGTTCATGAAGTCTTTGACTACATCTATGTCTTCAAGAGTTCTACTTATTCTCTCTTCCAATTGATTCAGTGTTTCTGTTTTAATATTTAGATCTTTGATCCATTTTCATTTTAGTTTAGTCCATAGTGATATACCTGGATCTAGTTTTAGTTTCTGCCATGTGGAAAGCCAGTTTCCCAGAACCACTTATTAAGAGGCTTTCTTTTTTCCAGTAAATATGTTTGGACACTTTGTCAAATAAACATGACTGAGGATATTTGAAATTGTTTCTGTCTCTTCTAGTCCCTTCCATTCTTCCTCAGATCTGGCTTTTTTTTGGCCATTACCATGATTATTTCATCTAAATAGCTTTGTAGTATAATTTCACATCAGGAATTGTGATAACCCCTGCTTTGCCTTTGTTGCACAGAATTATTTTTGCTATTCTAGTTCTTTTCTGGTTCCAAATGAATTTTAGGGATATTGTCTTTAATTCTCTAAATGTATTTGAATGGTATTTTGAATATGATTGAACAAAGTTCTCTTTCCTTGCTTTTAAGAGATGTAACATAGGTGTGGCTAACTATTTGATTGACATAGGCTTTAGATCCAACCATGTTAGCTAATTAGGAGGAGGACTAAAGTCTAGTTTTCTCAGTGAAGTTAAAGTCACAAAAATAGTCTGTTGGCTTAGAAAGAAACAGTTACAGTTATTTGACCAAGCTGTTGCAACAGACATCATCTACAGATCTGTTCCACTGCAGTGCTTCTCCTGAAGGCTTCTGGTATCCCACTATTTCATTGTGTCTCTGTAAATTCTGTCTTCCTTTCTCATGAGCCATGGCCCAGGAGCCTAAGAAAGTGCAGTTTGTCCCTTAGATTTTCTCAATTCTTTCTAAATTAAGTCTTTATAAAGATACTAGAAGAAGACATATTTTAAGTGGTCACATTCTATTAGAAAAACAGAAAATGGATGAACAAAAATGTATACTGAATTGAAACTGAATACAATGTCAGCATATTCCTGACCATTATCTTTGTGAACCTAAATGAATGATTTGAAAGAGGATTAATATATTTATCATGTCACTTTAATATTTTACTGAAGATTTTCTTTCAAAAAATTACTTTCCAGGATCCTAGACCTCCAGTGTGGAGAGCAGGCTTCTCTGGCACCCTCCCACCAACTGGTTCCATTCCTTCCCTTGGAACCCAGACCTCCAGTACAGAGAGCAAGCTGCTTCTGAATTGCCATACTGCCCTAAGAGATCCCCCCACCTCTTGGACCTTGTATTGCTATTGATATTCAGCTGCCACTCCTACTCCTAGAACCTTGGACTGCAGTGGGTTGATTGTGCAGGGTTGATGGGAGACTCAGTGGGCCCTCGTCCAGAAAGGGGACATCAGTGGGCTTCTGTCACTTTGGTGAGTTTGCTCCTAAAATAGAGGTCCTCATTGGGTAGACAGGGGCAGTGGCAAAGTTCCTTCCAGCTATGAGACATTGATGAGCTTGGCAAGTGTGTGGGTGAGTCCTTCCTTCATACAGAGAACATCAGGTGGGTTGAAGGGTGTGCCAATAAGGCCTCCCCCAACCTGGAAAAAATTAAAAAGGCTTATGAGACACCCAGTCACACATTAGGGTCCCACCTGAATCAAATACTATAGACAGGGAGATCTGGTGACCTGGAAAAATCTGAAGACATGGTAACAGCGGGATCTGAGGGCTGACTTACATCAATACTCTTAGGCTAGTAAAACTAGGAAAAATATAGGACTCATCCAACAAGCCCTGCAGGAGGAATTCAGTTGACCAGCCCTCCTCTTCATTGTGGTACTCAACAATCAGACAAACGTCAGCCACACCGTAGGATCCTAAGATACACAATACTGACAGTTGAGACTAGAGATATAGAAAGACCAAATATTAGCTGAAAGGGTGAAAATGACAAAATGAAAAAGCAAAATGAAACCTCAAACATGTAAGCATCAGGGTCAAGAACAGGAGACATTGAAATACAAGATTTTATAAGTCACACATCTGAAATCTCTGAAAAGATAGCTAGTGCAATAAAGAAACAAATCCATGAGTCTAGAGAGGTAATCAAATTAAAAATAGTTTGTCATGTAAAGACAGAAATCACAACCTTAGTAAAAGAGTTGCTCAGCATAGTCAGAGCAGTAATAGACAAAAACATGCAGAAGCATGGGAAATTGATTGAAACCTTGAATTAACAATATAAAAAAGTAGAATGCATGAAAAAAACTGAAAGGAATATCCAAGAAATAAAAAATTCTATTAAAACCTGAGAAAACTGTTTGAAGTTGAGGTTAGAATTTTGAACCTTAAGGACAGTAGCACAGATAGCAATTATGCAAGGATATAAATTTTAAAAATAACAAAGTAGCATGAAATGATCACCCAGAAGCTTCAAGATAATGCCAAGAGAAACAATATAATACTAACAGGCAGCAATGAAGATGCAGGAGTCAACAAAAATATCCATAGAAGTAATAGCAGAAATTTTCCCAAACATGGGGAAAAACTTATATGCAGATAAATGAGGCATACAAAATGCCAAACAATCACATCTAAAATAAATCTACACAAAGACATATAATAATTAAGATCTCATACATAAAACATAAAAACAATACTAAAAGCTGTTAGAGAAAAGACACAACTCACCTACCATGGAAATCCCATTAGAATCACTGGAGACTTTTCAGCACAAACCTTCAAGTTAAGAAGAGCTTAGAGTGCTAAAGAAATTTAGGCACACCAAAGCAACCCTAGAAAGAGTACTGAAAGATTTACTAGATACAGGTAAAAATGAACACAACTTCCATAGCAACAACAAAAAGAAACCACCAGGCACAGCAAACAATTAAACAAGGGGGAAAAGCAAAAAACCAACAGCAGGAATATAACCTGACAAAGTTAAGCCAGTACATATCAGTTATATCAATAAATGTAAGTGGCCCCAATTCACATATTAAAAGAAATAAATTGACAGAATGGGTTAAGAAACATGATCTCACAATATGCTGTATACAAGAAACACATCTAATTCAAAAGGAAACTCATAGATAAAAGAATCAAAGGATGGAAAACAGTATTGTATCCAATAGGAACCAAGAAAAAAGCAGGATAGCTATTTTGTTTGCAAACCATATGAATTTCAATCCTAAAACGATTAAAAGTGATAAAGAAGGTCATTCCATACTTTTCAGTGGCAAAATTCAAGGGGAAAAACAATTACAAATACATATGCACCCAATACAGGAGTACCTAAGTTTATAAGACAAATACTAATGGACATGAAAAACCAAATACACAAGAACAGAATTGTATAGGGGACATTACTACGTCACTGTCACAAAGAGATAGAACACCTAGACAAAATGCAGCAAATAAATAACAGAACTTAATCAAATCTGTGAGCAAATGCACTTAGATGTTTACAGAGTGTCCCAGCCAATCACATTGGAATATACATTCCTCTCATGTGCGCTTGAGACACTCTCCAAAATAGATACATTAGCCCATAAAATATTCTTAAGTAAATGAGAAGTGGTTGAAATTATCCCATGCATAATATCTGACTATAGCACAGTGAAATTGGAAATTAATGGCAAAAGAAATTTCAAAACCTGCATAAAAATATGGAAATTAAATAACAACTTTATGAACAATCAATGGATTACAGATGAAATTAAAGAAGCAATTAAGCAATACCTACAATTCAATGAAAATGTGGATACAACACAGCAAAACAAGTGAGATGCAATGAAAGCAACCCTAACAAGGAAAAATACAGCAATACAGTGTCATATCAGGAAAATTGAAGGAGCAAAATAAAAAACCTAATGTTACATCTCATGCTTCTAGACAAAGAAGAGCAAGTCAAATCCAAAGCCTAAAGAAGAGAGAAAATTGTAAATATCAAAGCATAAATTAATGCAAATGAGACTAAAACACAACACAAAGAATTAATGAATGAAAGAGCTGGATTTTTTAGAAAATAAACCAACTTGATAAACATCTAATCAACCTTATGAAGAAAAGGAAAGAAAAACTCAAATTTATGCAATAGGAACAGAAAAGAGAAATTACCACAGATACCAGGGAAATTCAAAAGATCACAAATGCCTACTTTGAAAATCTCTACTCACATGGGGTGGAAAACAGACAAATGGACAGATATCTAGAAACTTATGAGCTATCAAAGCTCAATCAAGAAGATATAACAATTTTGAATAACCCAATATCAGCTATTTAAATTGAAAATATGAATAAAAACTCACAAACAAAGAAAAGCCCAGGTTCTGATGGGTTCAGCACTGAATTCTACAAGAAATTTAGACAAGACTTGACACCTATACTGCTTAAACTCTTCAATGAAATTGAAAGGGAAGCAATTCTCCCTAAATCATTCCTGGAAGCAAGTATTACTCTGATACCAAAACCAGAAAAAGGCCCAAGCAAAAGGGAGAACTATAGGCAAATCTCACTAATGAACATTGATACAAAAATTCTCAATAAAATACTGGCTGATACAATGCAGCAAATCACCAATAAAATTATAAAACCTGATCAAGTGGGATTTATTCCAGGAATGTAGGGGTGGTTTAACATATGCAAATCAATAAACACAATACACCATAAACACAGAGCCCAAAACAAATCCACATGTTCTTAGATGCAGAAAGAGATTTTGAAAAAGTCTAACACTTGATCATGATAAAAACCCTACAGAAACTCAGAATACACGGTGTCTACCTCAGTCTCATAAAGGCCATCTATGACAAACCAACAGCCATCATTATACTAACTGGACAAAAACGGAAAACTTTCACTTTAAAATCAGGAACAAGGCAAGGATGTCCACTATCACCATACCTATTCAATACAGTTCTGGAAATATTAGCCAAAGCAATCAGAGAAGATAGGAAAATAAAAGGAATAAAGAGAGGGAAGGAAGAAGTTAAATTATCACTATTTGCAGATGACTTGATACACTATGGAGAAGACCTAAACAACTCCATTAAAGGACTACTAGAGGTAATAAACAAATTCAGCAGTGTAGCTGGATACAAAGTCAACACTAAAAAATCAATAATATACGTGTACACAAACAAAAAACTCACTGAGAGAGAAATTATGGAAATATCGCCCTTCACAATAACATAAAAATAAATGAAATACTTAGGAATCAACCTAACTAAAAATTTAAAAGACCTATATGCTGAAAATTATACTATGCTGAAAAAGGAGATTGAAGAGTATACTAGAAAATGGAAGGATATTCCTTACCCTTGGTTAGGAAGAACCAACATTGTGCAAATGGCCATACTCCCAAAACTTTTATACAGATTTAATGTAATCGCAATAAAAATACATTAATATACCTCACAGATCTAGAGAAAATACTGCTAAAATTCATTTGGAAACAGAGGTAACTTAGAATACCAAAGGTGATTCCTGGCAACAAAGGTAAGGCAGGAAGAATCTCAATTCCTGACGTGAAACTATACCACAAATTCACAGTGATAAAATCAGCATAGTACTGGCAAAGAAATAGACCTGAGGATTAATGGGACAGATTAGAAGATGCAAACACAACTACAAAGACACTCAGCTACCTGATATTTGACAAAGTTGGTAAACATATTAACTGGAAAAAGGATAGACTCTTTATTTTTTTATTTTATTTTAAGAGAGAAAGAAAATAAAATTTAAAAAATCAAAATAGAAAAAACAAGAAGAAAAGTAGAATACAGAGTTCAAAAAAATTAACATCATAAAATCACTAGTTGATACATTACATATCGTTAACAATAGTTGTTAAAGTTACAAAGTCAAAGCATAAAAAGTGGCTAGACACTCAAACATTAACAGTACAAACTCTTCTGTTCAATGATCTAACAAAAGCTCAGTAATATGGTCATCTATTTTGCATACTATACATATTTTTATATCCTTTAGAACACTTTTCTTCCCTTTCACTTTTACAATATCTATTATTATTTTATATCTATTATACTTTTTGGATAGCATCATTCTGTCCATTCTTATTATTTTTTACGCTAAATAGACAAAGTGATATTTACTTAATAGGGGTCTCATTTATTTTATTAATGAGGATATTCTCAAGATGCTACCATTTACTGACAAAGGCCTCAAGATCATCCTTTTTATAGCTGAGTGGTATTCCATTGTATAAAAATACCACATTTTTCTATCCACTCTGCAGTTGATGGACATTTTGGTTATTTCCAAGATTTAGTTATCTCAAATTGTGCTGTTATGAAAATGGGCACACACATATCACTGTGACATGACCTTTTCAAATTTTCTGGGAAAATACCCAGGAAGGGAATAGCTGAATTGAATGGAACTTCCAATCCTAGTACTGATTTCCATACTGATTTCCACAGTGGTTGCACTAGTCTGCATTCACACCAACAGTGGAGAAGTGATTCTTTCTCCCCTCAGCCTTGCCAACATTTGTTATCAGTTATTTTCTTGATGGCAGACATTCTTTCTGGGATGAGATGAAATCTCAGTGCTGTTTTAGTTTGCATTTCTCTAATGACCAGTGATAGTTAACATTTCTTCATATATTTATTTGCCATTTGTATATCTTTATCTTAGAACTGTGTTTTCATCTGAAATGCACATTTTTGGAGAGGATCTTTGAATTTGGGGGGCTTGATGTTTTTCAGTTCTTTATATATTCTGGATATCTGTCCTTTGTCTGATGGATTTTTGGCTAAAATTCTTTCCCATTCTTTGTGGTTTTTTCACTTTGTTGGTGATCTCTTTTGAAGTAAAAAAAACTTTTTAGTAATATCAGATCGCAGTTGGTGATTCTTTGAAGTATTTCCCATGTGGTTTGCACTTTATTCATGAATTGTTTCCCTACCCCTATGTCTCCAAGATTTTTACCGACTTTGTCTTCCAGTAGATTTAATGTTTCTGCTTTAATATTTAGATGCTTGGTCCATTTTGATTTTAGTTTTGTGTATGGTGATAAGCATGAGTCTATTTTCATTCTTTGGCATGTAGATAGCAAATTTTTCCAACATCATTTATTAAAGAGTCTATCTTTTTTTCCAGTGAACATGTTTAGCTCCTTTGTCAAATATAATGTGACTGAGTGTCTTTGTAGGAATGCTTGCATCTTCAAATGTGTTTCATTGTTCCTCAAGTCTATTTCTTTGCCAGTACCATGCTGATTTTATAACTGTCTTTGTAGTATAGTTTCAAGTCAGGAGTTGAGATGCCTCCTGTCTTGCCTTGTGCCAAGAATTGCCTTAGCTATTCTATGTTTCTTCTGTTTTCAAATGAACTTTAGGGATGTTTTCTCTAGATCTCTAATGTATGTTGATGGTAGTTTGATTAGGATTGAATTAAATCTGTATAACAGTTTTGGAAGTATGGCCATTTTCACAATGGTGGTTCTTCCTAACCAAGAGCAAGGAATAAGGGATAGCCTCTTTAATAAATGGTGTTGAAAAAATGGTTCTCCACATGCCAAAGAGTGAAACTAGACCCATGACTATCACCAAACAAAAAAAACTAAAATGTAAATGAATCAAAGATCTAAATATTAAAACAGAAACACTAAGTCTACTGGAAGAAACAATATGTAGAAGTCTTGGAGACATAGGGGTAGGCAAAAAATTCATGAACAAAATGCAAAATGCAAGGGAAACACTTCAAAAAACCAACAACTGGGATTTCATATTATTGAAAAGTTTTTACACTTCAAAAGAAATCACGAACAGAGTGAAAAGAAAACCCACATAGTAGTAAATAATTTTATTCAGCAACTTCTCAGACAAGGACTTATATCCAGAATATATAAAGAATTGAAAAACATCAAGCCATCCAAATTCAAAGACCCTTTCCAAAGGCATCTGAGATGAAAACACATTACTCAGATGAAGATATACAAATAGAAAATAGCAAATAAATACATGAAGAAATGTTCACCATCACTGATCATTCAAGGAATTCAAATTAAAACAGCATTGAGATCTCATTTGACTCTGGAAAGAATAGCTGCCATCAAGAAATTAACTGATAACAAATGTTGGCAAGGATGTGGGGAAAAAGGAACACTGCTTCACTCTTAGTGGGAGTTTAGACTGGTACAGACACAATGGAAATCAGTATGGAGATTCATCAGAAAAGTGGGATTAGAAGTTTTATTCAATCCAGCTACTCCCATCCTGGGTATTATCCCAGAAAAACTGAAAAGGTAATTCCACAGTGATATATGTGTACCCATGTTCATAGCAGCCCAATTTGTAATAGCTAAATCTTGGAAGCAACCAAAATGCCCAACAACTGCAGAGTTTCTAAAAAAGTTGTGGTGTTTTTATACAAAGGAGTATTACTCAGCTATAAAAAAGAATTAACTTGAGGGCTTCATAGGTAAATGAAGGTATCTTGAGACTATCCTCATAAGTGAAATAAATAACAAGCATGTTTATAAATATCACATTGTATCTCTAGTGTAAAAAGTAATAAAAATGTAGAAGTAATAAAACCCAAAATGTGTAATTGCTATTGTAAAAAAGAGAGGAAAAGAAAGTGCTTTAAAGGATATAACTGCATGTATGTTTAAGTGTGTAAGATAGATAACCATATTATTAAGGTTTTGTTGGATCATTGAACAGAACTGTTTGCTGTCTCACTGTTTGAATGTCTGTTCTGTATGCTTTAATTTTGTAAGTTGAACAACTATTTCTAAGATGACAGTATGTAGTTTTTCAACCAGTAATTTCTTATTGGTTTTTTTTGAAATTCTGTGTTATTCTACCCTTTTTCTGTTTTGCTTTTTTCTCTTTAAATAAAATTTCTAAAACTTAAAAAAAAAGCAAAGGCTTTCCTTTCAGTTTTTATTTAGTTAACTACTTTTTATTCATCAATCCATAAGTCTTGTAAAACCTTCTTTGGGTAGATTTTCCTGACCCTACTATGGTTATTTTATTTTTTAAATTTTTGGTACTGTGGATTGAACTCACGATTGTGGGCTTGAAAGACAAGCCTTTATGCCACTGAGCTAAGTCCTCAGCCTGACCCTACTATATTTAGGTAGTCCAGATTTACACATTCATGAAACTATCCTTATGTATGATCTACTGTTCACTTAACAATTAAGAAAGTATGATCATCTTTTTGATTTTTAAATATTTAATTTACAAATAAGTATTATATGTATTCAAAGTATGCACCATGACTATATATATATTAATCTACCTATACACATACATTGTTTCCTGTGTATCAGAGTCTATGTAATACATCTGTGACAGTAAATTGGGATTCTCAACTTAAATGGCTTGAGAGTTTGCCAGAGGATTTGGAAAATACACTATGATTGTGTCTTTGTGGGAAATTTTATGACCTTAGGGTGTACATCGAATCACTGGCCCCTTTCTCTATCACTTCATGTCACAATAGAGTAAGCAGCTTTGTTTCATGACACTTTTTGCCTTTATGTTTTTCCACTGGAGCCATCTGAGCATGGATGAGTGACCAGCCTCAAATATCCAAATTACACCTCTCCTCTGTGTTGGTAATTGCTTCCCAGTGACAGGAAAGATGCACTACTACATATGCTGTAAATCACAACCCTAGAATGTACTCATCTTTACATTGAAAATTTGTACTCTTTAATCTTCCATTTTTCTTTTAACCCACTTGAACCCAGCCTCTGGTAACCATCATTTTTCTGTTTCATTACCTCTACCTTGTGTAGGCTCCACAAGTAAGAGAGATCATACAATATTTGTCTTTCTTTCTCTAGATTATTTCATTTTTATCTTAATCTTATCTGAGTTTATTGACGGCATCTCAAATGGCAAGATATTCTTTCATTTATATGTGAGCATATGTGAAGTGTGTGATATTAGTGAAAATGACATGTAAAACCCTAAGTAAAATATTTGTCAAATATTCTATGTAGATACTCATTTAAGTCTCGTAATTTTGTACAGAGATGTATTTTCCCAAGTGTTTTCTGCTTCAAAGGCTTCTCCAAATCCCACAAAGGAACAATAGCTAGACTTTTGCTGCAAGTAAGCTATTGCTTTTGCTGCAGAGTTTGTATTCATCAACAGTTATAACTGATAAGATTTAACTTGAAAAGAGGCTGCTAACTAGAATGGTTTTACTTTATGTAATGAATATAGAAGAAGTTTTTTCAAAGAATAGTCTTCAAACGAAGATGTTTTACTGCTTTTCTGAGCCCCAATCTGATTACTTCCTGGCTTCAAAGCTGGAGCAGACATAACTGATTTTAAGATTATTCAGTATAAAAATTAATAGAGCTCTTGCCCTGGTGTGCCAGTGGTTTGCCAGGCCACCAGCTGCTCACCAGGGCGGCGAGTAGGCCGCCTGTTCTCCAGCGCCCAAAGTTCCAACATGATGCTGAGCTTAGGAGTCACTGCTAGTTCTCACCCTGGTGTGCCAGTGGTTTGCCAGGCCACCAGCTGCTCACCAGGGCGGTGAGTAGGCCACCTTTTCTCCAGTGCCCAAAGTTCCAACATGATGAAGAGTTCAAGAATCGCTGATAGTTTTGGCACCGGTGCACCAGCGACCTTGCCAGGCCCCCAGCTCTGGTGTGCCAGTGGTTCTTGCCCTGGTGTGCGAGTGGTTTGCCAGGCCACCAGCTGTTCACCAGGGCGGTGACTATCAGCGACTCCTAAGCTCGACATCATGTTGGAACTTTGGGCGCTGGGAGAACAGGCAGCCCATGGGCTGCCCTGGTAAGCAGCTGGGGCCCTGCGGGCTAAGAATCAGACATTGATCCATCCCTCCCCCCCCCATTAGCAAGTAGGCACCAGTGGTCTGAGTATCTTTTTGGAGGATGAATGTATACAGCTTGACAAGTAAGGGGGATTTCCTTCTACCATCTCTTTGAAGGCAAATATTTTTATCACTGTTTTGCTCGGTTTTGATTAATGGTACTGCTTTGTTCAATGTTCCGTTTTTTGAAAGTTCGATGTTTCCTTCCGTTTTCCTCTGTTTAATTAAGAGAACAGCTAACGTGAACAAAATGGGCTGTACTATTGAGCCCATTTCTTGTGTCCTGGTGACCTGCTCTGAGGTTCTGTGGTAGTTTTATTGCAGTGTGGTCGCATGGGTTTGTTCTGTCTTGTTCTGCTGTATTTTGCTACCTTCAAAAAAGAAAAAAGTAGATAAGAAAGTAACAAAAAACCTCCAAAAATCTCCCAACTCCACCAAAGCTGAACCATGGATCATGGATGAGGAGTAATTCAAAAACAAGGCAACAGAATTATATAAGGTGATTAAAAGTATATAACAGTATCAAAACAAGTCAGTAAGGTACTGAGCAACCTGAAACAGGATACAACTAAGCAGATAATGGACTTAAAATGTAAAAAGAAGAAAAGAAAGTGCTCTAGAGGATATGGCTGCATGTATGTTTGAGTGTGTCGGATTGACAACCATGTTGCTAAGTTGTTACTGGATCATTGAACTTCTTTGCAGTCTCACTGTTTGAATGTACACTTTGTATGCTTTAATTTTGTAACTTTAACAACTAGGTCTAAGAAGACAGTATGTAATTTATCAACTAGTGGTTTCTTACTGCTTTTTTTCTGAGATTCTATATTGTTTCTACCCCTTTTTCTGTTTTGTTTTTTTTTCTCTTAAATAAAATTAAAAAAAATTAATAGAGCTGCAAACTATTGTTCTAATGATGAATAAAATCTCTTTAGATCATTATCCTTGAGATATGTATTTTTAGTATCGCCTATGTTTTTTACTAAGGCACAAAAGCTTTCTTAAGATGTCTAAACTATGTTTGCAATCATTAAATTTTATAATGAAAATAATTAATATATCCCCAATTCGTTTTATGTTTCAGGGAGATTTGAAAATATGCATTTAGTTAATTATAATTAGTTACACATTTCAAAATAGTTAGTAGCAAATATGTTGAATGTTTCCAACACACAAAATAAGTATTTAAGGTGATGAATACACTAAATATCCTTATCTGATTATGTATATATATATATGTATATATTTATATATTAATACTCTAGCAATAGATCTATGCAATCATTATGTCAATTAGAAGTGGAAATACATTAAAATAAAAACAGGGGAAAAATAAGAGTATTTAAGAAAATTTTCTATTAAAGTTTAAAGAAAGTTAACATTACAAATTTAAGTTGAAATTCAACAAATTCATTCTTCTTAGCAGGTGTAGAGACAATAATAATTAAGTTTCTATGATGATATATGGAATTGATGATGACAGTGCTATAGTTTGTATTTGGTTTTCCCCCAATGGTTTATTTGTTGAAACCATAATCCCTATTTTCAGGATGTTAAAAGGTTGTAGAATCTTTAAGATGTGGTGCCTATAGGATGTAGGTTATTCTGTGTTTTGCCCTTTGAAAATATAAGATCTTTTTCATGGGACCTTGAGTTAGTTGCTGTGAGAGAAGTTATTAAAAATTAGTGAGTCTGGACCTTCCCAATTCTGTCTTTCTGTTCTATAATGGAATTTTTCCTTTCTACACATTGTGTTACTATCTGACATGAGGTCTTCATCCAGCTGCACTGAGGTTAGCATCATGTGTTTCACATTTCAAGGCTGTGAGTAAGCTAAATCTGTTTTATTTATAAAATATATTTGCTTAAAATATTATTTATAAAACTGACAGAAAAAAAGATAATTTGAATTGCATTATACTGATTAAATAAATTGAATCTGTAATTAAATTTTTACCATAAAGAAAAATGCAGCCCTCAAAGACAGTAAATATTCAAAGCACTTAATAACACAAAGGGAAGCAGGGAAAAAGAGGGAAGAGGAAAAAATGACAAAAGAATTAAAATGTGTCATGTATCATTATCAACTCCCCACAGTGAATATTTTTTTATTTTAAAGAGAATAAAACTAAACATAACAAAACATAACAAAGCAGAACAGAATAAAACAATGTAAGTGACATAGATTTCAAAGCAAGACAACAGATCTATAGTGGTTACCACAGTGTCTTTTGTTTTTCTCTAAATAGTTGTCTATATATTCACACGATGAATTCATACAGAACAAAATAGTATAAAACTGATCAAAACAGAGTAATGAAGACTTTACAGGCCTTCAAAATCAGACAATAGGAAAATCAAAAATGGTTACCATGTGTCTCTTGCTCTCTTCAAAACAGCAGTCCATATCTTCATGTATGTTGACATTAAACAATACAAAACATACTAAAATGACTCTGAACAAAGAATAAAAGCATTACCAGATTTCACAGCATGAGGATACAGAACCAGTAATGGATAGTATAATATTTCTTTTTCTTCAAACTAGCTGTTCATTTCATCATGCATAATATAATTGATTCTCCAAAACTATTTAAGAAAAGTTCTACACATATATAAACTTCTACAGGTATATCTACCCTTTCTGAATTACAGGGAAAAATCAAACCAAACCAAACCAAATGGACTACTAGAAAAATAAGAAACAAAAAAGACAAATAAATGACAATAGCAAAGAGCCCAAAACAATGATGATATAGGCCTTCAAAACAAGGTGGTAGGAATAGAGCTAAGGTTGTTATTTTACATAGTGATCTTCAAGAGTTCCTCAGATCACCAGACACCAACATGCAAAATAGTTCTAATCCTATGAATGTTAACTGTTTTGTTCCAAGAACTTACAGAATTTATAGCACAATCATGTTAGCTATCCTAAGTGTGTTTATACAAATTTAGATATTTTTTATTTTCCCTTCCTTTTTCTTTTTCCTCCTTTTCCCTAAGTTATTACTTTTCCCCTTTGAGCAGATTTTTACCCTTTCACTGTATTTATTGAGATTTTGTAACTTATGTACTCTTACCACTTCTTACACTAGGGAGACAATCTGGCATTTCCACATGTGAGTTGACTTATTTCACTTATGAGTATGGTCTCAACTTGCATACATTTGCTTATGAATATCTAAATGTGATCATTTTTTATAGCTGAGTAGTACTCCATTGTACAAAAATATAAAAACTTTTTTTATCCATTCCTCAGTTGATGAGCACTAAGGTTGTTTCCAAGATCTGGCTATTACACATTGTGCTGCTATAAACATGGGTGCACACATATCACTGTGACATGATATTTTCAATTCTTCTGGGAATATGCCCAGAAGTGGAATAGCTGGGTAAATTGGGACTTACAATTCCAGCTTTTTGAGGAACCTCCAGACTGACTTCCACAGTGGTTGCACCAGTCTACACTCCCACCAACACAGTGCAGAAGTGTTCCTTTTCCACACAGCCTCTCCAGCATTTGTTGTTGGTAGTTTTCTTTATCCTGGCCATTCTTTCTGGAGTGAGATGGAATCTCAGTGTGGTTTTAATTTGCATTTCTCTAATGACTAATGATGCTGAACATTTTTTCATTTATTTATTTGACATTTGTGTTTCTTTATCTGGGAAGTATTTATTCATCTCAGATTCCCATTTTTGGATTGGGGCTTTGAATTTTGGGAGTCTGATTTTTTAAATTCTTTATATGTTCTAGACAGAAGTCCTTTGAGAGACAGTTCAATAAATTTTTTTCAAAATTCATGGGTTTCCTTTTTACTCTGTTGGAGATTTCTTTTGACATGCAAAAATTTTTAATGACATGAACCCAGTTATTGATTCTGGGAAGTATTTCCCATGTGGTTTGATTTTTGTTCATAAATTCTCTACCTACCCCTATGATTTTAAGAAGGTAATCATTATTCACTGCAGACTTGTACTAATAAAAGTAAATGGAGAAATAATTAGCACCAATGTCACATAAACTCTTCTAGAGGGCAGAAAATGAGGAAATGGTTCCCATCCTATTTTATGTGGTCATAATGATACAATAGAATATAAAAAAGACATTATAAAAAAGGCTTTACAGGTCAATCTTTTCCATAACATAAATAAAAAAATCTTAAAGTATTTTACATTTTAATTCAGTGATTAACTAGTGATAGTGACCAATTATATTTCTTTTAATAATCAAAAATGATGCGATATTAAAAATCCATTCAAGTAATATATCAAAATATTAACAGCTCTAGTTTTAAAAATAGTCTCATTTTCTATGGTATAAAACATTTTTTCAAAGCATCTAAAATGGTTTTTTTAATATTAAATTTAGAACAGGGATAAAATTAATTTTAGAAAATGAAAAATCAATGAAATTCTTACCAATTTCCTAAACTAATGAAAAGAATTTAAAAATCCAAAGATACAAAGAAGAAATTAGAAAAAGTGAAAAGAATGGTTACTGTTAAGTTTAAAATTTTATGCTTGTTTAAAGCTTTTAGAATTTAGTTTTTAGCAAGCTAAGTATATAAGAACATATTCTTATCAAATAAAACATATAATAAAATCTTATGTCAAGCATTTTATTTAATGATGAAATATTGATAACTGTCCTCTGTAGAGTTACTGAAAAAATAAGCAAACAAAAAAGTTTTTTTTAAAAAACGTCCCTGTCAATTTCTACATTCAACATTGTACTAGAGACCCTAAAAAGCAAAGTAAACAAATAAATATGTATTAAAAGGATTGTAAGCAAAAAATGATGACATTATTAATTACATATTTATTAGTCTGAATCTATTTTTAGAACAAGATTTTTGATGATGGATACTTCACAATAAAAAGAACTTTTAAATCTCTTCTTTTATGAGGGCCTCCTTGACTGCAACATAACATGGTAGAAAGCATCATAGCATGCGTGGAAATGCGAGGGAAAGATCATGTAGTAACACAAGAACAAAGAAGTACTCAGGACCAATCCTTCCCTTTTTATGACAACCTACTCTCTCAGAAACTAACTAGATTCTAGTTTGAGAACTACAATAATCTTACCAAGTAGTTTAACCATAACTTAAGTGCAATACTTTACATTAGGACCCATCTCTTAAATGTTCTATCACCTCTTATTGCTATCGCATAGGGATAGAGCCTCTGAGAAGTGGAGCTTTAGAGGACAACCACATTCAAATTATAGAAGTATAGGACACTGCTATATTTGGAGATGATCCAAAAAGCACTACACATATAATAAGTGTATTTAGTAAGTTTGTTGGATACAAATGTAATATACTAAAAAGCAATCAATGTTAAAATGTGGCAAAAAGATACATTTTATAGTACCATAAAATAGCTAAAAACAAATATAACAAAAGATTTGAAAGAATCCTCCACTAATAGCTATAAAATATTATTGAGAAAAAAAGGAGATTGAATAAGTAGGAAGCTATGACCTATTTATCAATTAAAAGACTCAATATTGAACAGTCAATTAGTTGCAAATTGATATATTATGACTCCTGTGAAAATCCCAGCAGGCTTTATGTAGAAACTGATGTTAAGTCTAAATCTTTAATTGGAAATGTGAAACCTCAAGAAAATTAATGAGACCAAAGAGGGGAACATTGAAGATAAACTGCTAGTTAATCAAAATCAAACATTATGTTTATTGGTTAAGATTGGTTAAGATAGAGCACTGGTGCAAATGCACACAAATAGAATAATGAGTAGATTAGAAAATCCAGAAACAGATTCACACATACACATTTACATGAATTCTGACATGGTGCAATGCAATGAAGAAGAAATGATTTGATTAAATAAAAGTGTCATTGTGACATTTATCTGAAAAAGATATTTACTACATAGAGTAAAATTAGCAGATTCTTAGTCATTGGAAGTCTAAATATTTGAAAAGTAAAACTTGTAAAACATCAAATGGAAATATCTTTATGATAATTTGAAATAAATAAAGGTTTCTTTTGCAAAATGCTAGAGGCACTAACCATAAGGAAAGAGATTAATGAATTAAACTTCATGACAATTAAGATAGAATTACAGTAATGATGGAGTGTCTGAGTAGACTTAACAAAAAGTACATAAAAATCTAAACATGTAGAAAAAATGTGCAATTGCACATTTTGTGCAATAATGTGCAATTGTTACACATAGAAGAAACAAAAAACTGAAAGGGAAAATTAATATAGTGACATTTTTCTATTTGACTCAAATATAAATGAGATATATGTAGTTGGACTAACATAAATCCTGAATGCTGATTTTCCCTAAATTGACATATAACTCTGTAGAATGTGTGGAGAGGGGAGATGAAGGGGTGGAAGTGCAAGAAACCTAAATATTTACCACTGTGGTGGGAAGTCAAAGATAGTGTTTAAGAATGATTGATAAAGAAAGGGTAATATAATAAATTGTATATTTATCAACATGGAGTTGATATAATCAAAAGACTTAAAATAGTTTTCCTTGAGGACAGGTTTTCTGATTTTGGAGGAATTGGCCAAGGAAATAATTACTTACTGGGGTATTTTAGCATTTAATGTTTTAAACTACACTGAAAAAATAATTAACAGATTTCATTAATTGACTACTGTGTTAAACTCACATTCCAGGGCCCATTCAAGGAAATCTGTACTTAATTATATCAGGGGATGAAATCTGCATTATATTTTATTTTATTATTCAACTTTTATTGTACATGCATACAGTACATTGTGAGTTCATTCACTTAAGGGATTGATACATGCACATGAAATATTCCAATTTGTTCTTTTTCACCCTCCCTCTGCATTTTTTATTTTTTGAACATTAGATCAATTTATTTATACTACCATATAAATTTAATTATCACATATACAGATGGAAAGCTAAGCTAGTAGGCTGAAGAATATATGGAACATATAAGACAATTGTATTAAATCGAGGTACATTTTAGATACATTGTCCACAGTGGATTACAATACCTTAGCCCACTCTTTTTTTCCTATGTCTTTTTTAATTTCATACTTTTATGTATATTGAATTTTAATGTAAGAAATGATGTGGTATTTATGCTTGTGTGTTTGCATTAATTTATTTAACTTTATGGTTAATGACTGAAGTTCATTGTTCTTTATGGTAAAGAGTATAAATACCACATTTTATTTATCCATTCATCTGTTGATGGGCATATCGGCTGTTTCTAAGATTTATTTCTTGTCATTTGTGTTGCTGTAAATATGGGTATGCATGTCACTGTGGTATTATACATTGTACTCTTTGGGGAAGATATTGAAAAAGGAAATGGTTGGGTCAAACTGAATTTCTAGTTCTAGTTTTTTGAAAAATCTCCATACTGATTTCCACAGTGGTTTTATCAGTTTACATTACCACTAAAAATGGCAAAAAGTTCTTTTCTACTGCCAGCCTCACCAGTCTTTGCTATTGGTTAAGATCTGGATGATAGCCATTTTTTTCTGGTCTGAAATGGAACATCAGTGTTGTTTGAATTTGCACTAAGCATATTGCCAGTGATGCTGAACAATTGTGTATTTATTGACCATTTGTATTTCTTTTTTATAGCTGAGATCATCCTTTTTTATAGCTGAGTAATATTCCATTGCACAAAAATGCCACATTTTTTTTCATCCACTCTGCAGTTGATAAGCATCTTGGTTGTTTCCAAGATTTAACTATCACAAATTGGGCTGCTATGAACATGGGTGCACATATGTCACTGTGATATGAACTTTTCTGTTCTTCTGGGAAATTACTGAGGAGGGGAAGAGCTGGGTTGAATGCAGCTTCCAATCCTAGTCTTCTGAGAATTCTCCATATGGATTTCCATAATGGTTGCACCAGTCTACATTCCCACCAACAGTGGAGAAGTGTTCCTTACCCCCCCAGTCTCACCAACATTTGTTATCAGTTGATTTCTTGATGACAGCTATTCTTTCCAGAGTGAGGTGAAATCTCAATGCTGTTTTAATTTGCATTTCTCAAATGAACAGTGATGGTGAACATTTCTTCATGAATTTATCTGTCGTTTGTATATCTTCTGAGAACTGTGTGTTCATCCCAGATGCCCATTTTGGAAGAGGGTCTTTGAATTTGGGGGGCTTGATATTTTTTAATTCTTTATATGTTCTGGATATAAGTCCTTGTCCAAGGGGTTTCTGGCTAAAATTCTTTCCCACTCTGTGGGTTTTCTTTTCACTCTATTGGTGATTTCTTTTGAAGTGCAGAAAATTTTCAATAATATGAGATCCCAGTAATTGACTCTTTGAAGTGCTTCCTGTGCAGTTTGCGTTTGGCTCATGAATTCTCTGCCTACCCCTATGTCTCCAAGACTTCTACCTACCTTGTCTTCCAATAGATTTAGTGTTTCCGTTTTAATATTTAGGTCTTTGATCCATATAGACTTTAGTTTTGTGCATGGTGATATGCATGGATCTAGTTTCAGTCTTCACCATGTGGAGAGCCAGTTTTTCCAACATCATTTATTAAAGAGGCTATTCTTCTTCTAGTGGGCATATTTAGCCTGTTTGTCAAACATCAGATGGCTGAGTGTCTTTGTAGTTGTTCTTGCATCTTCTAATGTATTCCACTGATCCTCAGGTTTGTTTCTTTGCCAGTACCATGCTGAATTTATCACTGTGGCTTTATAGTACTGTTTTAAATCAGGAATTGAGATGCCTCCTGTCTTGCCTTTGTTGCCCAGAATTGCCTTTGCTATTCTAGGTTTCTTCTGATTCCAAATGAATTTTAGGAGTGTTTTCTCTAGATCTGTGAGGTATATCAATGGTATTTTAATTGGGATTGCATTAAATCTGTATAACTGTTTTGGGAGTATGCCCATTTTCACAATGTTGGTTCTTCCTAGCCAAGAGCAAGGAATATCCTTCCATTTTCTAATGTCCTCTTCAATCTTCTTTTTTAGCATCACATAATTTTCAGCACATAGGTCTTTTACATTTTTAGGTAGATTTGATTCCTAAGTTTTTCATTTTTTTGATGTTATTGTAAAGGGCAATATTTCCATAATTTCCCTCTCCGTGAGTTTTTTGTTTGTGTATAGTAATGCTATTGATTTCTGAGCATTGAATTTGTATCCAGCTACACTGCTAAACTTGTTTATTATCTCTAGTAATCTTTTAATGGAGTTTTTTGGGGCCATCTATCTATATAGAGCATCATGTTATTTGCAAATGGTTATAATTTAACTTCTTCCTTTCCTATCTTTATTCCTTTTATTTCTCTCTCTTGTCTGACTGCCCTGGCTAGTGTTTCCAGAATTATATTGAAAAGGACTGGTCATAGTGTACATCCTTGTCTTGTGATTTTAAAGTGAAAACTTTCAGTTTTTTTCCATTTAATATAATGTTGGCTGTTGGTTTGTCACAGATGGCCTTTATAAGGCTGAGGTAGACACTGTGTATTCCGAGTTTCTGAAGGGTTTTTCTCATGGACATGTGTTGGGCTTTATCAAAAGTTTTTTCTGCATCCATTGAGGTGACCATGTGGTTTTTCTTTTTAGTTCTGTTGATGTTGTGTATTACATTTATTGATTTGCATATGTTAAACCATCCCTGCATTCCTGGAATGAACCCACTTGGTCATGATGTACAATCTTATTGATGATTTGATGCATTCTATTTGCCAATATTTTATTGAGAATCTTTGCATCAATGTTCATTAGTGAGATTGGCCTATTGTTCTTCTTTTAGGATGGATGTTTCTCTGGTTTTGGTATCAGAGTGAATCTTACCTCCAAGAATGATTATGAAGGTTTGCTTTTTTCTCAATATCATTGAAGATTTTAAGGAGTATTGGCATCAAATCTTCTCTAAATTTCTTGTAGAATTCAGCTGTGAATCTATCAGGACCTGGGCTTTTCTGTGTTGGTAAATTTTTAATTTTGTTTTCAATTTCAATAGCTGATAATGTGCTGTTCAAAATTGCTATATCTTATTGGATGAGCTTTGGTAGTTCATATGTTTCTAGAAATCTGTCCATTTCCTCTGCGTTTTCCACTCTGTGTAGAGATTTTCAAAGTAAGTATTCATGATCTTTTGAATTTCCATGGGATCTGTAGTAATTTCCCCATTTTCAGTTCTTATTGCCTGAATTTGGGTTTTTTCTTTATTTTTTATTAATAAGGTTAGCTGGGGGTTTGGCAATTTTGTTTATCCTCCCAAAATACCAGCTTTTTGATTGATTCATTCTTTGTATTGTTTTTTTTTTTAGTTTCAATTACATTGATTTCTGCTTTAATCTGTACAATTTCCTCTCTTATATAAGCTTTGTGTTTAGCTTGCTCTTCTTCTTCTAGAAGCTTGATATGAAGGATTAGGTTGTTTATTTATGCTCATTCTGTTTTCTTGATATGACAATTTATTGCTATATATTTCCCTCTTAAGACTGCTTTCATTGAATGCCACAGATTACAGTATGTTGCTTCTGTATTTTCATTGAATTGTAGGTATTGCTTTATTTCTTCTTTAATTTCATCTGTAGCTCACTGGTTGTTCAAAAGAATGTTATTTAATTCTTTTGCCATTACTTTCCATTTCAGCCAACTATGGTCAGATATTAAGCATGGGATGATTTCAATACCTTTGCATTTACTTAAGAATGCTGTATGGGATAATAGATGGTCTATTTTGGAGAAAGTCCCATGCACATCTCAGAAGAATGTGTATTCTGATGTGGTTGGGTGAAACACTCTGTAAACATCTACTGAGTCCAATTGCTCAAAGGTATGATTCAATTCTGTTATTTCTTTGCTGAATTTTTGTCTGTTTCATCAATCTCTTTGTGCAGTGGGGTGTTAAGATCACCTGTTATAATTGTGTTGTTGTGTATTTGGTTTTTCATGTCCATTAGTATCTGTCTTATATAGTTGGGTGCTCCTGTATTTGATGCATATATATTTATAATTGTTAGTTCTTCTTCTTGAAATTTTCCACTAACAAGTATACAGTGACCTTCTTTATCTCTTTAAATCATTTTAGGTTTGAAGTTCATGTTGTCTGCAAATAGAACAATTACTCCTGCTTTTTTCTGGATTCCTGTTCTGTGGAATACTGTTTTCCATCCTTTGACTTTTAATCTATGAGTTTCCGTTTAGGTCACATGTGTTTCTTGAATATAGCATATTGTGGGATCATGTTTCTTGATCTATTCTTTCAATCTATTTCTTTTGATAGGTGAATTGAGGACATTTACATTTATGTCTATCACTGATATGTACTGACTTGACTTTGCCTTGTTATGTTCCTGTTGTTTGCTTTATGCTTTTCCCCTTATTTAATTACTTATTCTACCTGGTGGTTTCTTTCTGTTGTTATATTGGGGATTGTGGTCATTTTTATCTCTGTCTAGTATGTCTTTTAGTACTCTTTCTAGGGATGGTTTGGTGGATGTGAATTTCTTCAGTTGTTCTTTGTCATGGAAGTATCTTGTTTCTCCATTAAATTTGAATGAAAGTTTTGCTGGGTACATCAGTCTGGGTTGAAAGTTGTTTTCTTTCAGGGCTTGAAATACCTCACTCCAAGCTCTTCTTGACTTGAGGGTTTGTGTTGAAATGTCTGCTCTGATCTAACGGGCTTTCCTTGATAGGCAAGTTATGTCTTTTCTCTAACAGCTTTTAGTATTCTGTTTTTATGCTGTATGTCTGAGATCTTAATTATTGTGTGTCTGGGAGTGGATTTATATTGATTGTGACTGTTTGGCATTCTATATGCCTCAATTATCTGCATAGCAGATTCTTTTCCATGCTTGGGAAATTTTCTGCTGCTACTTCTGTGAATACTTTATGTATGTCATTTGCCTGGAGTCCTGTATCTTCACTAATGCCCATTAATCTTATATTGTTGCTCTTGGCATCATCATGAAGCTTCTGGATTGTCATTCCATGCTGCTTTGTTATTTTTAAAAGTTCTATCCTTTCCTGATCACTAACTGTGATCCTGTCCTCAAGGTCCAAAATCCTATCCTCAGCTTCATTTAAGTGATTTTGCCTCCTTTCAATAGAATTTTTTGTTTCTTGGATGTCTCTTTGAGTTTATTTCATGAATTCTGCTTGTTTTCTATGTTGTTCATTCAAGGTTTCAGTTTCCCATGCTCATGTACTTTTTTCTCTATTTGTTCTTTAGCTGCATTCAACAACTCCTTTACTAAAGTTGTTATTTCTATCTCCATGTGGGAGAATACTTCTAATTTAATTTCCTCTATAGCCTTATGAAGTTTTTTTTTTATTTCACTTGTGATCTTTTCAGAAATTCCCAGTGTGTTACTTTTTGGGTCCTCTATTTCAATATCTCCTGTACTTGCTTATGGTGGAATAGATGTTTGAGACTGCATTTTGCTTTTTCGTTTTGACATTTTCACTCTGCTTGATGTTTTCTTTTTGTAGGAAGGGGTCACCCACACTCTTTTCAGACTCACCAAGGTCTTACAGTTAGTTGGAGAGGGATTTACTACTGGCCCTATTTACCCACTGTACATCTCTATTTTAGGGGTATACTCACCACATTGACACAGTTAATCCACTGTAGTCCAAGGTTCGCCACCTTGGAGTGAAGTTCCAAGATTTTCTGTGCACTGGGATTCCACCAGAGCATGCCTTCTGGGCCCGAGGCTGGAATCCTGGTCTTGCTCGGTGCTTGGCATTCACTGGGCATGGCCCGGTTAGGCCCCCATCCCATTGTGCACCTTTGGGTGATCTTGAATGCAATGCATGGTCTTATCACCTGGGAGCAAGCTCAAAGTCCCTTTCCATGCACTGGGATTCCACCAGAGAGTGCTGTCAGGGCCCAACGCTGGGTTCTGGGTCTCACTGCTCACTGTTTGGTGTTTGCTGGGCATCTAGATAGATATTCTTGAGGTTATGAGTTATTTTTTAATTGCATTTTGGTTCAGTTTCAGCGTGTTTAGTCTACAGGTGGCAGGCTCCTTGGCAGACAGAGCATGGTGAAAGGGAGTGGCAGAAGAGACCTTCTCATGCTGTGGCCTAGTTTTTGGAGTTTCCAGTCCATAATCAGCTGGCTGCAAGGCAGGGGAGCATGGCACTTGGGCAACACTTCAAGGCAACAACCAGAGCAATGGTCAATCATGTGATTTTTGCACTTTTTTCAGCTTATGAGGTCCTTTATACTTATTGATTTGCCTGTTTTTAAGTATCTTTGCATCCCTGAAAGAATCCCAGTTGGTTTTTACATATGATATTTTTGATGATTTGCTGCATTCTGTCTGCCAATATTTTATTGGGGAGTTATACATCTATGATCATTAAAGATATTGACCTGTAGTTCTCTTTATTTGGCTGGATCTTTTTCTGGTTTTGGAATTAGGGAGATGTTTGCTTCCATAAATGAGTTTAGAAGTATGCTTCCCTTTCAATTTCATTAAATAGTTATGGAATACTGGCATTAGATTTTCTCTATAATTCTTTCATTATCCACCTGTGAATCTGTAAACATCTGGACTTTGTTGGAAGATTTTTTATTAGTTCTTGAATTTCTCTGTCAGATATTGACATATTTAAGGTTTTATATATTTTTGGTTCAACTAGAGCAATTCATGTGTCTAGGAATTTACACGTTTTCTCTGAATTTTTCATTTTTTAGAGTACAGTTTCTGAAAGTAAAGATTTTTTTATTTCAGTGGAAATCCTTTATGATTTCATGTTTTTTTCATTTATAATTGCATGGATTTTGTTTTTCTTTTTTTCCCCTTAATTTGGAAAAATTGGCTAAGCATTTGTCAATTTTGCTTAAACTTTCAAAGAACCAACTCTTTGATTTACTGTTTCTTTGTTTTCTTTTTTGTCTCAATTTTCTTAATTTCTGTCTTGACTTTTATAATATTTTATACTATATTAGCTTTGGTTTTGGATTTTTCTTGTTTTCCTACCCCTTGAGATGTGTATTAGGTTATTTATTTAAGTTCATTCTGTTTCTGATTTGGGAAATCACTGTTAGGAATTTTCATCACTGAGTTGCTTTCACTGCATCCCAAAAGTCCTAGTATGTCATACTGGCATTATCATTTGATTGTAGAAATTGTCCAAATTCTTCTTTAATTTTATCTCTGATCCACTGATTGTTCAAGGCAGTGTTTTACTTCCATGTGATTGCATTGTTTTTATGTCTTATTCTGCCATTCACTTCTAGTTTCATTACACTATGATCTAATAATATACAAGAGACAATTTTAATACTTTTGCATTTACATAACCATAGTTTCTTGTTTAGTATGTGGTCTAATTCAGAGACAGGATCATGTGCTGCTGAGAAGAATGTGTATTCTGTTTTCAGATGGAACATAATGTTCTTTTGAAGGTTTGGATTGACTGTGTTATTTCTTTGCTTTTTTTTTTATTTTGAAGACAGTGAAATACAACAAATCAAGACAGAACAATGCCAATCGAGACAATGCAGTAAAATTGGTATAGAACTTCAGAGCAGGATACCAGGATAACAATAACGGGTACCATATTATATCTTGTTATCTTCACAATAGTTGTCCATTCATTCAGGTATAGCAAAATCAAACCAAAACTGAACATTATAACACCAATCAAAATAGAATATTGAATAGTGCATAACAATCAATCAAAACAAAGCAAAACAATGAAAACAATATTTGCCTTCAAAGACAAGCTAGAAGGAAATCCCCCATATTTACTATATTGGATACTGTCATTTTCCCAAGAGATGCTCAGACCTCTGGCCTCAGGTCAGCGTTATCAACACAGCAGTACAAGCAGTTAGTTGCTTCATGTGTGTTAGTTGTTATCAACTCTGGCTGTTCTCAAAACCATCCAGTGGCTAATAGAGGGGTACATTTGATTCTCAGCCCACGTGCTGGTAGTCTCATGGAAGACACTGACTTATTCTCTCCCTGGTGCACCTGGGGCTTGCTCGCACCTCCATTTATGGGGAAGGAGAGATCGTTTTTTCTTTGTTGTTTCTGTTACCTAGTTGATCTGTCCATTTTTTGACAGTAAGATATTAAGGACTTCTAATTAGCATTGTATTGGTGTTAATGTCATTTTTAATGTCCATTATTGTTTTAGGAAGCTGTGTATTCTGGTATTTCATGCATATGTTTATAATTGTTAATTCTTTCTGTTGAATTGTTCCCTTAACTAGTCTGTACTGATGTTTATATAATCTGATTAGTCTTAGCTTGAAATTCACTTTGTCTGAAATTAGGATAGCAACTTATGCTTTTTTTCTGGATTTTTATTACATGGAATATTATTTCTTATCCCTTGATTTTTAATGCATGAGTGTCTTTTCAGGTTAAATGTATTTCATGTGTTTAGCATTGTTTTTTTTTCTTAGAAAGAAAATCTATGTCTTCTGGTCAGGTATTTGAGATGATTTATATTAATAATTATTAATAAGAGATATTGACTTATTACTCTTATTGCATTTATATTTTTGTGGCTTTTTTCTCATCTTGTCCTATTTGCTTAGCTGTTAATCCTATCAGAAATATTCATTTCTTTTAACTTGACACTGTTAGTTTCATTGTTTCTTTCTATGATATCCTGTGGATTTTGGGGGGATTGTGGTTTGGTTATCATGAATTTCTTGAGGTGCTCCTTGTCATGGAAATACCTTATTTTCCCCAAAATTATAAAGGAATGTTTGGCATGGCACATGAATTGGTTTTGCAAGATCGTAATGATACGCCATTAAACATTTCACTCCAAAACCTCTTGACTTTTAAATTTTTTATAGAGTTGTATTCTGTGATTCTAATGGGATTGCTTTTGTATGTGAATCATTATCTTTTTTGGAATCACTTTTAGGATTTTGTCCCTGTGATATATAACTACATTTTTGAGTATTGAAGAAGTTCTCTTTTGGTCATGGTTATTCGGTGTCATATATGTCTAACTTAACTGCATGTTTATTTCTTTCCTTATATGTGGCTAAGTATTCTGCCATAGTTCCTCAGAACAGGTGTTTATGCCATTTGGATTGTATTCTGATTTTTCAATCATTCCAGTTATTTTCCAATTAGTCTTCTTTTTAAATTTTAAAAAGAACAAAACAAAACTGAACAAAGGAGGTAAGATCAAATCAATGCAAGCAACACAGGATTTCAAAATAAGACAACAGGAAATCAACCGTGCCTACCACAATGTCTCCTGTTTTCCCAAATCTTCCATATCTTCACAAATCTGTCCATATCTTCACACACAATGAGCTCAAACAAAATAAAACAGTGTAAAACTGATCAAAACAAAAGTATGAAAACATTACCATCCTTCAAAATTAAACAATAGAAAAATCAACAAAGGCTACCATAATGTCTATTGTTCTCTTCAACATAGCTGTCCATGCCTTCATATATATAGAAATCAAATAATAGGAAAAACACTAAAACCAAAGAAAACAACAAATAAAATCATTATTAGACTTCAGAATAAGATGACAGAAAATCAGCAATGGCTAACATAATGTCTCAATTGCTTAAAAGTATCTGTTCATACCATTACACATAATAAAATCAATACTTGTAAATTCTTCATAACAAATTCTAGGCATGGATAAGCCTATACATGTACATCTATCTTTCTGTATTATAGATAAAAACAAAACAAACAAAATATGGGAACAACAAAAAACAGAGACAAATAAATATCAATAATGAAGAGTCCAAAACAATATAGGCTTTCAAGATTTTGCTATTACATGGCTAATAAATACATGAAGAAATGTTCTCCATCACTGGTCATTTGAGAAATGCAAATTAAAACAGGATTGAGATTCCACCTTACTCTGGAAAGAATAGCTGCCATCAAGAAAACAACTGATAACAAATTTTGGCGAAGCTGCGGGGAAAAAGGAACACTGCTCCGCTGTTGGTGGGAATGTAGACTGGTGCAACCATTATGGAAATCCATATGGAGGATTCTCAGAAGACTAGGACCGGAAGCCTCATTCAATCCAGCTATCACCCTCCTGGGTATTTTCCCCAAAGAACTGAAAAATTCATATCACAGTGATATATGAGCACCCATGTTCATAGCTGCACAATTTGTGATAGCTAAAACCTGGAAACAACCAATATGCCCATCAACTGCAGAGTGGATGAAAAAGATGCGGCATTTTTGTACAATGGAATATTACTCAGCTATAAAAAAGGATGATCTTGAGTCCTTCATAGGCAAATGGAGACAACTTGAGACTATCCTCATTAGTGAAATAAATAAGAATCATATTTATAAATATCATATTGTGTTTCTAGTGTAAAAAGTAAATCAGAACTACAAGTGTAATAAAACCAAAATGTGTAATTGCTATTGTAAAAAAGAAAGGAAAAGAAAATGCTCTAAGGGATATAACTGCATGTAAGTTTGAGGGTGTAAAATAGATGACCATATTGCTGAATCTTTGTTGGATCTTTGAGCAAAACTGTTTGTAGTCTGACTGTTTGAATATTTACTATGTACCCTTTAACTTTGTAACTTGAACAACTACATCCAAGATGACAGTACATAATTTATACATTACTGATTTCTTAGTGGGGCTTTTTCTCATTCTGTTTTCTTTCTTTCTTTTAGAAGTCTGTATTGTTGCTACCCTTTTTTCTGTTTTGTTTCTTTTTTCTTCTCTTTAAATAAAATTTTAAAAATGTATAATTGCTATTGTACAAAAAGAGGAAATAGGAAGCACTATAAAAGATATAGCTGCATGTATGTTTAGATTTGTGGGATTGATGACCATATTTCTAGGTTCTTGTGGGATTGTTGAACAGATCTGTTTGTACTCTCACTGCTTTAGTGTCCACTTTGTGTGCTTTAATTTCTGTAACTTCAATAACTATTTCTAAAAGCACAATATGTAATGTATCAACTAGTGATTTCTTACTGTTTATCTTCTTTTCTTGAAATTCTGTAATATTTCTACCTTTTTCCTGTTTTTTTCTCTTTAAATAAAAAAATGAAAAAAGAGAAAAGAAAAACAAATTTTGTGCTATTACAAATTGTACATGGGTACACATATATCACTGTGGTATGATGTTTCCAATTCTTCTGGGAATAGACCCAGAAGTGGAATGGCTGATTCAAATGGAACTTCCAATCACAGCTTTTTGAGGAACCTCCAGACTCATTTCCACAGTGGTTGTACCAGCCTGCAATCTCACCAACAGTGCAGAAGTATTCCTTTTTCCTCACAGCCTCTTCAGCATTTGTTACTTGTCATCATCTTGATCATGGTCATTCTTTCTGGAAAGAGATGGAATCTCAGTGTTGTTTTAATTTGCATTTCTTGAAGGACCAATGATATTGAACTTTTTTTTCACTTATCTATTTGTCATTTGTATTTCTTCATCTGAGAAGTGTGTATTCATCTCAGATGTCACTTTCTGGATTGGGTCCTTGAATTTGTGTGTGGGGATCTGATTATTAAATTTTTTATATGTTCTAGATAGAAATGCTTTGTCTGAGGGATGGTTGACTAACATCTCCTACCAATTCATGTGTTTTCTTTTTACTCTGTTGGATATTTCTTTGACATGCAAAAATGTTTTAATAAGATGAAATCCCAGTTGTTGATTGTGGGAAGTATTTCCCATGCAGTTTGATTTTTGTTCATGAGCTCCCTGCCTACTGCTACACAATCAAGATTTCTACCTATTTTGTCTTCCAGCAATTTAGTGTTTCTGTTTAAATATTTAGATCTTTAACCAATTTTGTCATCAGTTTAATGCATGGTGATAGGCATGGTTCTAGTTTTAGGTTTCAGTATACAGAAAGCCAGTTTTTCCAGCAACAAATATTAAAGAGGCTATAATTCTTCCAGTGAGCATATTTGGAAGCTTTGTCAAAGATAAGGTGGCTGACTGTGTTATTAGTTGTTTCTGTATCTTCTATTCCATTTTACTGATCTGCAGATCTTTTTTTTTTCACCAGTACTATGCTGATTTTATTATAGCAAGTTTGTAGCATAATTTCAAGTCAGGAAACATGAAGTCTCCTTCCTTGTCTTTGTTTCTCCAGAATTGATTTTTATATTCTAGATGTCTTCTGGATCCAGATGAATTTTACGAACTATTTCTCTAGATATGTGAGGTAGGCTAATAGTATTTTGATTGGAATTGCCTTAAATCTGTATAAAAATTTTGGGACTATGGCCAATTTCACAATATTTGTTCCTCCTATCCAGGAACAAGTAATGTCTTTCCATTTTCTGAGATATTTTTCAATTTCTTTTTTCAGAGTGTTGTAAATTTCACTGAATAGATCTTTTACTTAGTTTGTGAGGTTGATTCCTAAGTATTTCATTTCTTTGGATGCTACTGTGTAGGATGTGTTTCTCTTATTTCTCTCTCAATGAGTTTGTTGTTTGTGTACAGGAATGCTATTGATTTTTGAGTGCTGACTTCATAGCCAGCTACATTACTGAATTTGCTTATTGCATCTAGAATGTGTTGAGTTTGGTTGTTTTTCTATGTAGAGTATCAAATGATCTGCAGATAATAATAATTTAACTTCTTTCTTACCCTTATTCTTTTTATTTCTCTCTCTCTCTTGTATAGATGCTTTGGTTAATGTTTCCAGCAATATACTGAATAAGAGTGGTGATAATGGACATCCTTGTCTTGTTCCTCATTTTAGAGTGAAAGCTTTCAGTTTTGGCCATTTAATATAATGGTGGCTGTTGGGTTATCATACATAGATTTTATCAAATTGAGGTAAAGACCATCTATTCTAATTTTCCTCAGGGATCTTATCATGAATAAGTGCTGGCATTTATCAAAAGCTATTTCTACATCTATTGAAATGATCATGCCATTCTTATCTTCGGCTCTATTGATATTGTGTATTATGTTCATTAATTTCTGTATGTTGAACCATCCTTGCATTCCTGGGATGGATCCCACTTGCTCATGCTGTATAATCTTTTAATGACTTGCTGAACTCTATTTGCCAGTATTTTATTGAGGATAATTGCATTGATGTTCATTACAGAGATTGGCCTGTATTTCTCTTTTCTCATTGTTTTTTTCTCTGGTTTTGTTGTCAGGGTAATATTTGCTTCCAGGAATAAATCAGCAAGAATTGCTTCCCTCTTAATTTCACTGAGAGTTTGAGGAGTGTTGGAAATAATGATTACTTGAATTTTTCATAGATTTCAGCAATGAATCCATTAGGATGTGGGCTCTTTTTTGTTGGTAAGTTTCTAAATACATTTTAAATATCATTAATTGAAATTTGGTTATTGAACAGTTGTATATCTTCTTGATCCAGATTTGGTAATTCATGAATATTTAGGAATCTATCCATTTCTTCTGTGTTATCAAACCTATGAGAGTAAGGTTTTCAAAGTAGGTATTGATGAAGTTCTGTATTTCCACAGTGTCTGTACTGATTTCACCCTTTTCATTCCATGTTACAATGAGTTTTTGCTTTCCTTTTAAAATAAGTTTGGCAAGGGACTTAACAATTTTATTTATTCTTCCAAGGAAACAACTCTTTGATTTGTTAATTCTTTGTATTGTTTTCTTAGTCTCCATTGCACTGATTTCTACTATGATCTTTGTAATTTTCTTCCTTTTTTGGGCTTTTTAAAATAATTTTTTATTTAAAAGGATAAAACAGAAAAAAGAAATTTTACAGAATTTAAAAAAAAACATAAACAGTAAGAAATCACTAGTTGATAAATTACATATTGCTCTTTTAGAAATAGTTGTTCAAGTTACAAAATTAAAGCACACAAAAAAGACACTTCAGCAGTGAGACTGCAAACAGATCTGTTCATCAAACAAGAACTAAAAAATATGGGTAACAATCCTGCATACATAAATATACATGCAGTTATATATTTTATAGCACTTCCTATTTTCTTTTTTTTACAGCAGCAATTATACAATTTTTATTTAAAGAGAAAAAAACAGGAAAAAGGTAGAAATATTACAGAATTTCAAGAAAAGAAGATAAACAGTAAGAAATCACTAGTTGATACATTACATATTGTTCTTTTAGAAATAGTTATTGAAATTACAGAATTAAAGCACACAAAGTGGACACTAAAGCAGTGAGAGTGCAAACAGATCTGTTCAGCAATCCAACAAGAACCTTTAAATCTGGTCATCAATCCCACACATCTAAACTTACATGCAGCTATATCTTTTATAGCGCTTCCTATTTCCTGTTTTTTACAATATCAATTATACATTTTTAAAATTTTATTTAAAGAAAAGAAAAAACACAGAAAAAAGGGTAGCAACAATACAGAATTCTAAAAGAAAGAAAGAAAAAAGGAGAATGAGAAAAAGCCCCACTAAGAAATCAGTAATTTATAAATTATGTACTGTCATCCTGGATGTAGTTGTTCAAGTTACAAAATTAAACGGTACAAAGCAAATATTCAAACAGTCAGACTACAAACAGTTTTGCTCAAAGATCTAATAAAGATTCAGCAATATGGTCATCTATTTTATACACTCAAACTTACATGCAGTTATATCCCTTAGAGCATTTTCTTTTCCTCTCTTTTTTTACAATAGCAATTAAACATTTTGGTTTTATTACACTTGTAGTTCTTATTTACTTTTTACACTAGAGACACAATATGATATTTATAAATATGAGTCTTATTTATTTCACTAATGAGGATAGTCTCAAGTTGTCTCCATTTGCCTATGAAGGACTCAAGATCATCCTTTTTTATAGCTGAGTAATATTCCATTGTATAAAAATACCACATCTTTTTCATCCACTCTGCAGTTGATACGCACCTTGGTTATTTCCAGCATTTATCTATCACAAGTTGTGCAGCTATGAACATGGGTGCACATATATCACTGTGATAAGAACTTTTCAGTTCTTCGGGGAAAATACCCAGGAGGGTGATAGCTGGATTGAATGGGGTTTTCAATCCTAGTCTTCTGAGAATTCTCCATATGGATTTCCGTGTACTGGCTCAACTTTGCCATGTTATGTTCCAGTTGTTTTTTTCTGCTTTTCCTCTTATTTAATTGCTTATCCTACCTGGTGTTTTCTTTCTGTCGTTGTTTTGGGGATTGTGGTCATTTTTGTCTCTGTCTAGCATGTCTTTCAGTACTCTTTCTAGGGTTGGTTTGTTGGACATGAATTTCTTCAGTTGTTCTTTGTCATGGAAGTATCTTGTTTCTCCATTAAATTTGAATGAAAGTTTTGCTGGGTACATCAGTCTGGGTTGAAGGTTGTTTTCTTTCAGGGCTTGAAATACCTCACTCCAACCTCTTCTTGACTTGAGTGCTTGTGCTGTAAAGTCTTCCATGATTCTAATGGGCTTTCCTTGATAAGTGAGTTGTGTCTTTTCTCTGGCAGTTTTAATATTCTGTTTTTATGCTGTATGTCTGAGGTCTTAATTATTATGTGTCTGGGTGTGGATTTATGTTGATTGTGACTGTTTGGTGTTCTATATGCCTCACTTATTTGCATATCAGATCCTTTTCCTATGTTTGGGAAATTTTCTGCTATTATTTCTGTAAATACTTTACATATGTCATTTGCCTGGACTCCTGTATCTTCACTAATGCCCATTATTCTTATATTGTTGCTTTTGGCATTATCATGAAGCTTCTGGATTGTCATTTCATGCTGCTTTGTTATTTTTTAAAGTTCTATCCTTTCCTGATCACTAACTGTGATCCTGCCCTCAAGGTCCAAAATCCTATCCTCAGCTTCCTTTAGGCGGTTTTGCATGCTTTCAATACAATTTTTTGATTCTTGGATGTCTCTTTGAGTTTGTTTCATGAATTCTGCTTGTTTTCTATATTGTTCATTTAGTTTCAATCAGTTTCCCATGCTCATGTACTTTTTTCTCTAGTTCTTCTTTATCTGCATTCAACAACCCCTTTACTAAAGTTCTTATTTCTACCTTTACATGGGAGACTACTTCTAGTTTGATTTCCTCTATAGCCTGATGCAGTTGTTTTTTTTTATTTCACTCGCTATCTTTTCAGAGATTCCCAGTGTGTTACTTTAGGGTCCTCTATTTCAATGTCTCCTATACTTGCTTCTGGTGAACTGTATGTTTGAGACTGCATTTTGCTTTTTCGTTTTTTCATTTTCACTCTGCCTGGTGTTTTCTATGTGTAGGAGGGGATCACACACACTATTTTCAGACACAACAAAGTTGTATGTTTAGTTGTAGGGGGTTTTACTACTGGCCCTATTTATCCCCTGTACACCTCTATTTTAGGGATATACTCACCACACTGATACAGTCAATCCGGTGGAGTCCAAAGTTCACCACCTGGGAGCAAAATTCCAAATTTTCTCACACTAACTGAATCCCATTGAGATCTTCTAATGTTCCAGGTGGGAGGGTGGGCCCAGCTGAAGCAGTCCAGGGCAGTTTTCAGTCTTGGGCGGGCCTCCTCTATGTTCCTGGTGGCAGGGCAGTCTCACAGGGGAGATTCCAGGCAGCCTATGCCTGAGGCAGGCTTCCGCTGAGTTCCTGGTGGCAGGGCGGGCCCATGGTGGAGGTTCCGGGCAGCTTACCCCTGATGCAGGCTTCCATTAAGTTCCTGGTGGCAGGGCGGGCCCTCAGTGGTGGTTCCGGGCAGCTTACCTCTGATGCAGGCTTCCACTCCTTTTTTGGGCTTTTGACTTGGCTTATTCTTCTTTTTCTATATGTTTGAAGTGTAGTGTCAAGTTTTTTATTTTTGTCCATTTTCTTTTCCTGGTGTGGAAAGTCACCACAATAAATTTCCTTCTGAGGACTGCTTTCATTGTATCACATAAGTTCTAGTAAGTTGTATTTGTAGTTTCTTTTGCCTTTATATATTTTTTCATTTGCTCTTTAATTTCCTGTGTGATCCATTGATGATTCAGGTGTTTATTATTTAATTTCTGCATTTTAGTGGAATTTTTTCAGTTTGTTTTTCATTAATTTCTAGGTTTCTGGCTCTATGATCTGATAACATGCATGGGGCAATTTCAATTCTTTTGCATTTACTTAAGCATGTTCTTTGGGGTAATATATGGTCTATTTTAGAGGATGTCCCATGTGAAGCTGAGAAGAATTTATATTCTGATATTGTTCTGTGGAACACTCTGTAGATGTCTACTAAGTACATTTGTTTAGAATTTTGATTCGGTTATGTTATTTGTTTGCTAGTTTTCCATCTAGTTGATCTATATCTTTGTGTCAATGAGATGCTTGGGTCTCCCATTAAAATTGTTATTGCTTATTTGATTTTTCATTTCTATTAACAGTTGTTTTACATAGCTGGGTGCTCTCAAATTTGGTTCATATATATTAGTATTGTTATCTCTTCCTGTTAAAATTTTCTCCTACCTAGTATGCAGTGACATTCTTTATCTCTTCTAATCATTCTTGGTTTGAAGTTCAGGTTGTCTGCAAACAGAATAGCAGCCCTTGCTTTTAGGGGGTCAGGGTTCTATTGCATGAAGTATTGTTTCCTTCCTTTGACTTTCAGTCTATGAACTTCCTAATTTCCTTTTGGGTTAGATGGGTATACAAAACATGGTTGGATATTGTTTCTTGATCCATTCTTTCAATATGTTTCTTTTAATTAGTGATTAGAGGCCATTTTCTTTAACCTTTATTACTGATATATATTGGTTTACTTTTGTCATGTAATCTTCCTGCTATTGGTTCTTTACTTTTTTTCTTGGTTTAATTTTTTGCCTTGCTTAGTGGATTTTTCTCTTGTTACTGGAGTCATAGTTATTTTCATGTCTGTCTAGAATATCCTTTAGTATTATTTGTACAGTTGGTTTGTCAGTCATTAAGCTCTTCAGATATTCTTTATCAGTGAGGTCTCTCATTTATCCATCAAATTTGAAGAACAGATTGGCAGGATGCATCAAGCTGGGTTGGATGTTGTTTTCCTTTAGGATTTTCAACACTTCACTCCATGCTTTTCTTGACTTTGTTGCTTGTGTTGTGAAGCCTTCTGTGATTCTGATGGGCTTTCCTTTTTAGTTTTTCTGTCTCTTTTGTCTAGCAGCTTTTAATATTCTGTTCTTATGTTGAATATCTAGGATGTTGATTATTATATGTCTGGCTGTACATTTAGTTTGGTTATGGCTAATTGGAGTGCTGTATGATTCACTGATCTATATGTCAGTTTCCTTTCACATGTTTGGAAAATTTTTGTCTATTACTTCTGAAAATAGTCTTTTGACAACATTTGTGTTTTTACTTTTTTCATTTAGACCAATCAATGTTATATTGTTTTTCTTTGTATCATTTTGCAACTCTTGAATTGTTATTTCCTGATTCCTTGTTATTTTTGCAAAGCATTTCCTTTGTTGTTCACTAGCTGCCATCTTGTCTTCAATGTCTGAAACTTTATCTTTACATTAAATCAGGTTATTGTTCCAGATTTTGATGGTGTATTTGATTTCCTACATATCTCTTAGAATCTGTTTCATACATTCTATTTTTTTCTTATATCATACATTTAAGGTTTCCATCTTTTTTGCAGTAATCCTCATTTTTTAACTATGTCTTCTTTAGATGTGTTCAGCATTTCTTTTATTATGTTTATCATTTCTTCTTTTACCTGGGAGATTATTTCTTATCTGAATTCCTTTACACATTCATGGAGTTGTTTCCTTACTTCAATTGTTTTCGAGAAGCTACAAATGTATGGCTTTCACTTTTCTCTATGTTCATGTCTCCTAGTCTTGTTTTGGAAGGGCTGCAGGTTTGAGATTGCATTCTGTTCTTTTGTTTTGTCAGTTTCCTATATTCCCCTGGGGAAGCTGAATGCAAAGTATCAGTTGCTTCCTGTTTTGAAAACATCTGTCTGTACTGCAAGGAGTTTCTCCAGTTGAGTGAGTGCCTTTAGGCAGGCCTTATCATGCCCTACTGGCACTTGAGGGCTCCTCAAATTGTGGAAATGTGCTGGGTGGACCTTCAGCACACCCCATGTGGCATTCTGAATCTCCTCAGCCGCTTGACGTTGCTTCACATGACTACCAGGTTCTGAGTGGCATACCAAGGCTCAACATCTAGCTGGAGTATTCTGTGAATGCCTCCAACTCATTCCACATGGTACATCAAAGATGCCTAACTACTTGGGGTCACTGAGTTGTGCCCTAATAGGTTCTGAGTTAGGTGTTGATGTTGCATGGCTAGATGGAGTTCATTTTTTTGGCATTTTGGTTGCACCTCTTTCTGCAGGATGTTCCCCTGCAGGGTCACTGGGTGGGCACTTTCAAGACCCAGGGAACCCTACCAATGCTGACTGCCTGTTTGGGGATGTTAGATGAGGCCCTACAGGTTTCTGAGTGAGGTGCTGACCTTGCATGGCTAGCTTGAATTCACTGTACAGGCCTTCCACTAATGCCTCTGCCCCTTAGGGTCAGTGGGCAGGACCTAACCAGATCCCAGAGTGACTTACCAACCCTCCCTGGATGTTTGAGCACGCTGAACAAGATCCTACTAGGTTCCAAGTGAGATGCCAAGGTTGCATGTCTAGGTGGAGTTCACTGTGCAAGCCTTATGCTCATGTCTCTTGGTGCAAGAGGTTCCCTTACCTCTCAGTGTCTCTCGGCAGGGATCTACCAGGACTCAGAGCACCCTACTGATGATACCTGGTTGTTTGGGTATGCTAGGCAGGGCTCTCCCAGGTTCCAAGTGAGATGCCCAGGTTGCACGGCTAAGTCGAGTTCACTGTGCAGGCCTACAGTTAGTCTTTTTTAGACCTAGAACCTCTTGGATCAATATTATTTGTGTGGTTTTTTAAAGATGTCTTTGATTAACTGGTCTTCGAAGTCTTTATTATTTCCTAATTCTGTAGTGCTTTTTTTTTTCTGCATCTGGGATGGAACTCACAGCCTCACATTTACAGAGTGGGACCTTAGCCAACTAAGGTAAACCCCAGAGTACAATTTTCTAATTCTTACCCTCTGTCCTTGCCTTGCTCTGTTCTTCTACCCATACTTACGTTATGATTTTTTTTTAAACTTTCAAGTTTCAGATTAAAATTTTACATGGGCTTTTATTCTTTGCTCAGTAGTTCATTAATATTTTGTATCATTTTTCTAACTTATCTAGCTTTCTATTAATTTCTTCTGAGGGGTCCTGCATCTCTTTGGGTGTTACTTTCATTATCTGTTTAGTTATATTTTCTCTAATCCCATTGAATATCTCTTTGATCAGCTCTCCTCTGCTATGCTTTTGAATAATTTAGCTGTGTGGCTCATTCTATTCTGGAGCTTGATGTGTTCCCTGTGTTGACTTTGTGCAAGTTGGTAATTTTGGGAGGCATTTTTAAACCTTTTCTTACCATGTTTCCACATTTTTTAATTTTTTTTCATACTGAGTTTTGTAGATACTTATAATCTAAAGAGTTTATTGCTAGTATAGAGATCTCTTTTGTTCATTTTTATTGAAGTACTTTGGATGTGGCTCAATATAATCTTTTCCCACAGTGCCAATATTAAACCACTTTCATTTTGGAGGAGATAGGAGATACATAGATTAGCAACCATGTTCTTTTTGAATGTACCATAGTATTGTTAATGCTAGAAAGTCTGTCTGAGTATTTGCTTACAGAGAAGTGATGACAATTATGTGACCTTGATAATGTCAAGTGAAACAGTTATAGGAGTATTTCTTGAGACTAATTAGATATTAAGATGCCATATGAACCAGTTGTTTCCGTTATTATTCCTAGAGAAGAAATCTTCAATTATGATGCAAATATTACGGCAAACCAATTATTGACTTACAACTAATAAATACTAAAGTTAACAACTATATCTTTGCTAATGGTAGAAAAGAATTCAACAGTAATCTTATAGAGTTAACTGACAAAAGATTAACAAAGCTTTATGATTATACTATTAATGATTTAGGGTTTGGGAATGCAGGATGAAAAAAGGAAACACTGAAATGGTGAATTCTGTGATATAAGAAAGATGAAATGAAATGAAACAAATATTTCTATTGGAGAATAGCAGAATGCCTACAGAATTGAGTAAAGGTAGGACAAGAATCTGACAAAGAATGGAAGACAAAACAAATGCAATGAAAACAGGTAAAAAAATTATACAGAGTAAAGCACTAGAAAAGTAATTAAGCAGAGAAACATTAAAAGGGAGTAATGAAATAAATAGAGGAATAAAGAAATAAAATGTTAGAAGCTAATCTGAGAGACAAAAATAAAATTATTACCTTAGCCTCAGAAAACTGGTGAAAAAGACAGAAGCAAAAGAAAGAAGAAAAAAGAGAAACAAGACAAAACAAAACAATAAACCAAAAAACCCCACTAAGAACAATGTTCACACTCACAAAAAGCAAAAACAATAACAAAATCCAAAAGTAAAGAAAAAAAAACACAAAGGAATTTCTCTGAGATTTTAAGCCTATGGTTATCTTCTCAGTGAATTTAGGAAATGAAAAGTGATTAGTGACCTGAAGACCCATATCTGAAATATTCCTATTGAAGGATTTTCCTTATATGCAGACATAAAAGAACTAGTGTGAACTCTGCAACAATACTTCAGCCAGGTAAATTGATTATATTGCACATCTAAAATATTCAGTAGTTATAGAAGATATTTTTATCCCACTTTTGTGAGAAATGTGAATTCTAAACATGATACATAAAGAATTGCATTGTTAAAAAGTTTGGCAATTTTTACATAAGTAGTCTTTGACACTATGTAGTGGTTCTTTATAAACTTTGAAAATATATGGGGAAGTTCTCATTTGTAGTCAATAAGGATGAACTTCATTTTTAATATGGGATTGAAAACTTCTACAATATTTTTGTGTTTTCTGTTTAGAAAAGAGACAACTATTCTAATTTTCTCAAATAACTTATTTTTTCTTTCAAGGTAACATTTGTACAGTCACAAATGCAAGGACATGTCAGGAACTTGTATGCACAGCAACTTCTCTAGATAAAAAATCCAGATGTAGGCATATTCCATAAAATATCAAATTATTGTTGAAAACAAGTGGTAAGTAAATAAAAATATTAATTCAACATAGAATCTCACTAAATTTAAGATGCAAATAAACATATTGTCTGTATAATTTATCCGTATATTCATCAGAAATAAATATATTACCTGTGTATTCATCACAAAGAAAAATATTTTGCTGACACTTGGGAGTCTATTTTATTAGAAAGCATAAAATTAGCTCAATTTATTGTCAAACAATAGATAGAAAACACATTTTATAGTGGTCTTTCAGAGACTTTATGTTTATCTTATTTTTATTTCTACTTTTTTACTTTTCAAAATTGTAAACAATGTAGATTTGATAAATAAAAGAATTGCATACACTTATTTGTTACTACATGGTAAAAACACCAAGATTGGTCTCATGCAAGAAAGAAAAAAAAACTTTTTTATTTTGCAAAATGTATCTTTTCTCATAACTTTGACAAAGACTTTACTGATGGTGTTACAAAGAGTGTGTGTCTGTGGGGAAAGGCAGGATGGAGAAAAGTACATGTTCAAGAATATTTAAAATTTGTGTTAAAAATATATTGCTTACAAAATAATTTAATAAATTAAAAGCAAACAAAAAATTAGAAAAATGTAAAGTGCTATGAGACATCAAAGATGTTTGTTCTCACATTCTCTCTTTATATAAGATATATATATATATAATATTTGTATTTCAAAAAGAATAATTTATGAATCATGTTAATATTGATCATAATACCTCCTGTTAATGACGAGGCATGACATTTTATTTTATTTTTTTGAACTAATTTTATTGGTACATTTTAGAAATACATAAAGATTACATTAATCATAGAGCATTTGTACCTGTATAATAATGCATATTGAACCTTTTTTCTCTAATTTTCTCTCTTCCTTTAAACCACTTTCCTACCTTACAAAAGCTTTGCTTACATCTTTTCCCTTGAATCTTTCTTTTGCTTTTCCGTTCTTCTCCTCACACCCTCCTTGTTTCACTTCTCCGTTGAGCATTTTGTTCCTATTTCCAAAATTTATATATTATATTCCTTATTTACACTTTCTCTCACCAGAGAAACAATTGTTTTATTGTTTCTATCACCAGAGAAACAATGAGATATTTAAACACAAATGTCTGATTTGTCTCACTTAAGAGTACGGTCTCAAGATACACTTGTTTACCCCAAAATGTCTCAAGTTTATCTTTGTTTATGTCAGAATAATACTCCACTGAGAACTGAAAATAAATTGTACTTTTATCCATTCATCAGTTGATGAGCACTTGTGCTGTTTCCAAGATCAACTATTAAAATTTTTGCTGTTATAAAAATGGATGTGCATATATCACTGTGTTATGATGGTTTTAATTCTTTCAGGAAGACACAAAGAAGGGGAAAACCTTGGTCAAATGGAACCACCAGTTTTAGTTTTTGACGGATTTCCACACTGATTTCCATATTGGTTGTGCCAATATTTTGCACTCCCTGAAACAGTGGAGAGTGGTTTCTTTTTCCCAACTGACATGCTGGCATTTTTAATTGTTGATTTCTTGATAATGGCCATTTTCTCTGGAATAAGATTGAATCTCAGTGCTATTGTAATTTGTGTCTCTTGAATGACCTTTGATGCTTAACCTTTTAAAATATATTTATTTGCTGTTTGAACTTCTGAGAAATGTCTATTCATTTTAGATGATCATTTTTAGATTGAGCCTTTAAAATGAGGGGTCCTGAGTTTTTATATGTATGCTAGATATTAGTCCTCCAAGAAACAGTTGGCAAATTATTTTTCCCATTCAGAAGATTCATGGTTTCTTTGGCTGTGCAAAATGTTTTAATAAGATGAGAACCCATTTTCTGATATTTTTAATATTTGCTGGGTGATTTGGATTCTCAGAGGTTTTGCTACACCCATGTCTTTAATAGTTCTACACATTCTATTTTGAAGCACATAATTTTTTTGGTTTTAATATTTAGATCTTTGATTCACATCAATTTTATTTTAGTGTGTGATGAGATATATGGGCCTAGGCTTATTCTTTTGTGTGTAGAAATCCAGTACTCACAGAACCATTTTCTGGTGATTAATAAAATTTTTATTTTTATATGTGTTTGAAGATATAAGCTCTCTTATGTAATTAAAATGTAACTTCAAAGAAAAACCATCTAGAAAATGCATTTAAAAAATAAAAATGTTGTGAAAAATTCAGTTAAATACAAAGGAAGGCCGCAATATGGTAACTGGGAGAAAAATAACTACATGAAGCAGAAAACAGTTAAAAAGTACAGTAAGCCATTCTACAACAACACTATTTCAATTAACTAGTTAATTAAAATTGCCAGGAATATTTTTTTCATGTACATGTCTTGAAGTATATACAAGAGGTATGATTAGAAATCATAGTGTATGATTAAGTTAAAATATTTATTAAACTATTTATTACAGTAAAATTTGACATTAATCCTTATAAAAATACACACTTTTGCTTTGAACACACTCATCCCATTATTCTTGACTCTTTCTGAACCTGTTCTGGGACTTTCTCTTTCATGATCCACGAGAGTTGTGCTATAATGGTTATCTGCAAGTCCTGAATTGATTCAAAATTTTACTTTTCGTGATCATTTTGACTTTCACTTCTAAGAAGTCACATGGCATAAGATCTAGTGAGTAAGATGTATGAGAACACACTGTAATGCTTTTAGAATCCTGCCTTTAAATGGGATGGCACTCAGAAACAGCACTACTGTGTATTGTCTATCATGCCTCATGAACACAGTAACGAGGACTTCCAGAACTGATTGTGAAAGGGGCAAGAATGATGAGACAAATGTGTTAGAAGTAAGAGAGAATATTTGTGAAGAGGTTAATGGTAATATGTCTTTTATTATAATTAATATTTTTATTTAGGAAGTCATTATACTTTTTATTTTAAAGAGGATAAAACAGAATAAAATCAATCAAAACAAACCAATGTAATAGACACAGGACTTCAAAACATTATGAAATCAACAATACTTACCATAATGCCTTTTAATGTCTTCAAAATAGCTGTGGATAACTTCAAACATAGTAAAAATCAAATAGAACAGAATAGAGTAGAAACAGGGCCAGGGATTTCACACAGCAGTGTAAGTACCTGCCTGGTAAATGTGAGGTCATGAGTTCGATCCCCACAACAAAAAAACAAATAAACAAAAAATGAAGAGAGTAGAACCAATAAAAACAAAACAATGAATACAATAAAGGACTTCAAAACAAGCTTATAGTAAGTCCAAAATTGTTACCATAATATATCTTGCTATCTTTGAAATAGCTACTCCTGCCATTGGATTTGACATAATCAGAAAAAAAAAGAAAAAAACCAAGAGTAAAACCCAAACCAATAAAACAATGTAAATGATATAGCGCTTCCAAAATAAGACCAGAAGGAATAAAAAATGGCTGCAACCCTCAGAAGATCTTCCCCTAGATGTCACACTGTGTAATACTATCCTCTGAACCCATGATCAGACCACTTGCCCTTGACCTGCAATGTTAGTAGAACAAAAAAGCACCACTGGAATCCAATTTCATTTCACCTAGACAGCAATCATCACAGCCTGTGTTTCTTCAGATAAGCCAGTCACCTATGGGCAGAAGGGTGGGAGGGAATGGTACTTCTTGTTTGCTAGCTTGCATGCCAGAACGGGCTGGAATCTGGCTGTTCCAGTCTGGCAGGAGCCTGCGCATGGCACTGGTTCCCAGAATGGGCTTGCTTGCTGGTGTGGCCTTGTACTTTCTATGCTCTAGTGTGCTAATGGTCCTGACTCACTGGGAAAGGTTGGTGCCTGTCTGTTCCAGTATGGTGGCAGCCTATGCATGGCACTGGTTTACAGACTGGGTCTAGCAGAATCATTTATTAAAGAGGCTAACTTTCTTCCAGTGAAGGTCTTTGGACATTTTAACAAATATTAGTTGGTTGAAAGTCTTTAGAGCTGCTTATTCATCTTCTAGTCTGTTTCATTAATGCTCAGGTATGTTTTATTGCCAGTACCATGCTGTTTATATCATGCTACCTTTGCAGTATTGTTTCAAGGAAGGGAGTGTAATGTCCTCTAAATTAACTTTGTTGTCCAGACTTGTGTTTGCTAGTCTAGGTCTCTTCTTTTTCTAATTGAATTTTAAGAATATTTTCTTCAGTAGTCTAAGGCATGCTAATGGTTTTTTGACTGGAATCGCATTCAAACTGTCTTAACAATTTTGGGAGTAAAGTCCATTTCACTATATTGGGTCTTCTTGCCTAAGAGAAAGGGATATTTTTCTATTTCCTGATGTCTTCTTCTATCACCCTTTTCATAGTACTGTAGTTTTCAATGTAATGATCTTTTTTTTTCTTTGTTAGATTGACTCCTAATTATTTATTTTTTATGTTATTGTGGTGTGGTTTCTCTAATTTCTCTCTCAGTGAGTCTGTTACTTACATATAGGAATACTACTGACATTTTAGCACTGACTTTGTATCCAGCTACACTACTGACTTTGGTTACCAAGTGTAGAAATCCTTTGTGAAGTGTTGGGAGTCTTCTATGTAGAGTACTCTGTCTTTTGCAAATAACGATTATCTAACTTCTTCTTTTTCTATTCTTACTCCTTTTCTTTCTTTCTCTTGTTTAAGTGCTTTGGATGCTTTTTTCATAACTGTACTGAATAGGATTGATGGTAATGAAGATCATTGTCTTGCTCCTACTTTAGAGTCAACACTTTCAGTTTTTGACCATGTTGGTTGCTGATATGTCATAGATTTTATCAGATTGAGATAAAAAGATCTATTCCAATGTACTGTAGGCTCTTATTATGAATTGGTCTTGGACCTTGTCAAATGTTTTTCTGGATCTATTGTGAATGTCATGTGATTTTTCCATTGGTTTTGTTAATGTGGCATCTTACATTTATTGACTTCCATGTGTTGGACCCCTAACCCTCCATCTCTGGAAAGAATCCTACCTACTTGGTCATAGTGTATAATTTTGATGGTTTACTGCATTCTGTTTGCCAGTATCTAACTGCAGATTTTTTTGTATATGTTCATTAGTGAGATTATCCTGTACTCTTTTTTGCCAGGATCCTTTTCTGGTTTGGGTATGAAGGTAATGTTTGTTTCTAGAAATGACTTCAAGAGGATTGTCTCTCTTTCAATTTCATTGAAGAATTTAAGAAATAATGGCATTAGATCTTATCTAAAGTTCTTGTAGAATTCAGGTGTGAATTTTTCAGGACCTAGGTATTTCTCTGCGTGTAGGTTTTCAATTACATCTTCAATTTCACTGACTGATACTGGCTTACTTAGAATTTTTATATCTTCATGACTCTGTTTTTGTAGTTCATATGTATCTAGGAATCTGTTCATCACGTCTATGCTTTCTACCTTATTAGACTATGGGCTTTTTAAGTTGATGATGATTCTCTGGATTTCTGCAAAATGTGTTGTGATTTTACCCTTCCAATTTTTAATCACATGCTTTTAAGTTTTTTCTTTTCTTTTTCAGTAAAGTTTGCTAAAGCTTTTTCAATTTTAAATAATCTTTCAAAGAACCAGCTATTCAATTCGTTGATTCTTTTTACTTTATTTTTTGTAAAAATTGCAATGATTTCTTCTCTGGTATTTATAATTTCTTCCCTTGTATGAGTTTTGGGTTTGACTTCCTCTTCTTTTACTGAAAGCATGAAGCCAAACATTATGTTATTTATTTGAATTCACTGTGCCTTTATGATGTGGGAATTCACTGCTGTAAATTTCCCTCCTAGCACTAGTTTCAATGTGCTCCATAAATTCCAGTATGTTGAATTAGCATTACCATTTAATTGTAGAAAGTGTCAAATTTTTTAATTTCATCAGTAACTCATCATTTGCTCAGGAGGATATTATTTCATTTCCATTTATTTATGTAATTTTTGTGGTTTCTTTTTCTATTCATTTCCAATTTCATTGCACTAGGGACTCATAATATGCATGGAATAATTTCAATTCCTTTATATATACTTAAAACATGTTGTATGAGCTAGTATGTGGTCTATTTTTAAGAAAGCCCTGCATGCAGCTGAGAAGCATATGTATTGATGCAGGGAGATTCAGTGTACTTCACAGACCAAGTGAAGCACCAACCAGTTATCCCAACCTGCCAGGGAACATCAGTGCACTATTTAGGGCCTGAGGCCCCAACCAGCAGGGGAGCCTTGGTGTACTATACATGTCCTGGTAAAGCCCCACTCAGTGACTCAAACCAGCTGAGGAGACTTGGTGTGCTGTGCAGGGCCTGGAAAGATGTGTCCATCAAACTCAACCCAGCTAGGGAGACTTGGTGTGATGTGCAGGTTTGGGTAAAGCATGCCTAATGATTCTAGCTCACCAGGAAGACTCAGTGAGCCACATAGGGTCACAGAAAGCTCTACTCAGCAATCTACACTCATCTGGGAAGATCCCCTAGAGTATAGACAGTGATTTCCAATTCAAGAAGCAACTGGGACTTTGAATTCAACTCCCCTGGGTGAGTACAAGAAAATGACAAAACAAAAGAGCAAAATGCAATTTCAACCTTTCATCCCATCCCAAAAGTACAGGATACATAGACATAAAAGAAATTTTAAGTAACACACCAGAAATTTATGAAATGATATCAACCAAAGTAAAGAAACAACTCCATGAAGTTGTAAATGAAATCAGATCAGAAATAATATCCTGGATAAAACAAAAAATTTTAAAAATAATAAAAGAAATACTGAACACATATAAAGAAGGAGCAGTTACAAAAAAAAAGGAACACTGAAAATGATGGAAAGCTTGAATGAAAAATATAAGATTTAAAATGCACAATACAGATTCAAAGATATATACAAGAATTCAAAAGTTCCATTGAAAGCTGGGAAAAACATTTGAATGAATGAGAAGACACACTTTAAGTTCTTGAAGACAAGATTGAAGCTAGTGACCAGAAAAGGAAAGATCTTTTAAAAATGAAGAACCAGGAAATAAAAATTCAATGGTTGCAAGAAGATGCAAATAAAAACAATATAAGATTGATACATGAAACAAAAAAGTGACAAATACAAATGATATAAAAATAAAAAACAAAAAAGTGACAAATACAAATGATATAAAAGACTATTTACAGAAGTAATAGCAGAAACTTTCTCAAGCATGGGAAAAGAAACTTATCTGATAAGATAAGTGAAGCATATAGAACTTCAATTAGCCATAGCCAAAATAAATCTAAACACAAGACATATAATAATCAAGATCCCATAAATTCAACTTAAGAACAGAATATTAAAAACTGTTAGAGAAAAGAAACAAATCATCTATAAAGGAAAGTCCCTTAGAATCACAGAAGACTTCTCAACACAAACAATCAAGTCAAGAAGAGCTTGGATTGAAGTATTCCAAATCCTAAAAGAGAACATCTTCCAACCCAGATTGATGTACCCTGAAAAACTATACTTCAAAATTGACAGAGAAATAAGATACTTCTATGACATAGATCAACCGAAGAACTTCATGACCACCAAACCAACCCTACAAGGAGAACTAAAAGATATTCTAGATATACATAAAAAGCTTAAAAAATAACAACAGAAAAAAATATCAAGCAGGGCAAACAATTAAACAGAAGGGAAAGTTAAAGAACCAACAGCCGAAAGATAGCATGACAAAAATAAACCAATATATGTGAGTTATAACCATTCATGTAAATGGCCTCAATTCATTTATTAAAAGAAATAAATTGCCAGAGTGGATCAAGAAACAAAATCCAACCATATTCTGTATAAAATAAATTTATCTAATTCAGGAAGAAATGCATATACTGAAAGTCAAAGGATGGAAAGAATACTTCATGTAATAGGACCCCAGAGAAAAGCAGTAGTAAATATTCTGTTTTCAGACAGTGTGAACTTCAAATCAAGAATGTTCAAAAGAGATAAAGAATGTCAGTATACTTGCTAGAGAAAAACTTCAAGATAAAGAGATAGCAATCTTAAATATATGAATGTACACCCAGCTATATAGGACAAACTTTAATAGACATAAAAACTGATATCAGCAATAACACAACTATAATGGGAGGTCTTAATACCTCAATGTCACAAAGAGACAGACAAATTAGATAAAAAAAATCAGAAAAGAAATAACAACTAACTCTAACTTGTGACCAAATGGACATAGTAGATGTATACAGAGTATCTCACTCAACAACATCACAATTCACATTCTTTTCAGATGTACACAGGACATTCTCTAAAATAGACCAAGTATAAGTCCATAAAACATGCTGAAGTAAATGTAAAAAAAATTGAAATTACCCCATGAATAATATCTGGCTATAGTGCCATGAAATTTGAAATTAATGATAAAAGAAACTGCAAAAACTTCATAAACACATTGAAATTAAATAATACACTCCTGAATCATCAATAGCTACAGAGGAAATTGAAGAAGAAGTTAAACAATATGTATAAGCAAATGAAAACGCAAATACTACTTAACAGTTCCTGTGAGATACAATGAAAGCAATCCTCACAGAGGGAAATTTATCATGGTGAACTCTTACATCTGAAAACATAACAAACACACAAAAAAACAACCTGATGCTACAACTCAAACATCTAGAAAAGAAAAGCAAGTAAAGTCCAAAGTTCAAAGAAGGGAGGAAATTATAAAGATCAGAATAAAAAGTAACACAAATGAGACTAACAAAACAATAAAAAGAATTAATGAATCAAATAATCATTTCTTTTAAAGAGTAAATAAAATTGATGAGCACCTAGTCAACATTGTAAAAGAAAAGAAAGGAAAAACTGAAAGTAATGCAATAAGGAATGAAAGTGAATAAATCACTGTAGACTTTGTAGAGCTACAGAAAATCATAAATATCTACTTCAAAAAACTTTCATAGGTTTGATAACACAGAAGTAGTGAACAGATTCCTATAACATATGAATTACCAAAGTTAAATCAAAAAGGTATAAAACTGTTGAATAACCTAATTTCAGTTAGTGAAATTGAAAATGTAATTAGAAACTTACCAACAAAGAAAAGCCCTGGTCCTGATGGATTTACTGCTGAATTATACAATAAATTTAAGCAATACTTAATATCAAAATTTCTCAAACTCTTTAATGAAATTAAAGGGGAAGCAATTCTCCCTCATGCATTCCTGAAAGCAAGTGTTACCCTAATACCCAAACCAGAGGAAGACCCAATGATAAAAGAGAAGTACAGGCCAATCTCCTTGATGAACATAGATGTAAAACTCATCTTAAAAACCTGGAAACAGAATGCAAGGAATAATCTAGAAGATAATACACATGACCAAGTGGGATTTATCCCAGGAATTCAGGGATGGTTCAACATATGCAAATTCATGACCATAATTCATCATAACAATATATCCAAATCAAGAATCACATGGTCATGCCAATAGATGCAGAAAAAGCTTTTGATAAAGTCTAACACTTACTAATGATAAAAATCTTGCAGAAAATTAGAGTGGATGGCCATTACCTCAGTATGATAAAAGTCATATATAATAAACAAACAGCTAACATCTTACTAAACTGACAAAAACCTAAAAAATTCAACACAAAATCAGGAACAAGACAAGGTTGTCTTTTAACACCACTCCTATTCAATATAGTTCTATAAATATTTGCCAAAACAATTAGACAAGAGAGAGAAACAAATTGAATAAGTATAAGAAAGGAATAAATTAAGTTATCATTATTTGCAGATGGCATGATACTTTATATAGAAGGCCCCCCAAATTCCACAGAAAGACTTGTAGATGTAATAATCACATTCATTAATGTAGCTGTATAAAAAGTCAACATTCAAAAATCAATAGATTCCTGTACATAACAACAAACACAATGGGAGAGAAATAATGCAAGCAACATCCTTCACAATAGCACCCACAAAATGAAATAATTAAGAACCAATCTAATGACATAAGTTAAAGAGCTATACGTTAAAATCTTCAGTATTTTAAAAAAGAAATTGAACACGATTTCAGAAAATGGAAAGATATTCCTTGTTCATGGATAGGAAGAACAACTATTGTGAAAATGGCCTTTTCCCAAAATTGTCACCCAGATTGTCTTCTCCCTCAAGATCCACCACCTCAATCTTCCCTTAGACTCCAATTCAAACTTCAAAATTTTCTTGGGTCTCCGTGATTTAATTTTCTCCTTCACTGCCCTATGTTGCTATACTCCAATGTCTGAACTCTCAATCTTGGAGAAGCTGACTTCCTTCTGCTCACTGCTCTATCATCTTCCAGACTTCATTGATGACATATTAATATAAAAGCACATCTTATCTTCCACTAGATATTTTATTTCTATTTCAAGATTTTAGGCTCAAAATGCATCATTTGGCTCTATATTTTAAGGGAAGAGTTTGGATAAATTATTGGAAAATGTGTTCTGATTGAATTTGATAAGAAATTATTTTACTTTAAATATATTAGTACATATTTGCAATACACACTGATTAAATTCATCTTGGGGAGTTGATCCATGTGTAACACATCTTAATTATTTTTACATATCCCTACCTTCCTTCTTGAATGCATCTTTCATTTATTCTGATCACCTTCCCATTGAAGAACTTCCCTAATTCTTGTTATTTAACTTTTATTTTGTCCTTTTTATATTTTGGGTTTATTGATATAATTTTGTGCATATGATATATTTCACTTGACACTATGCTCTCAAGATGCATCCATTTTTGTGCAGATGACTCAAGTTTATCCTTCTGAAGAAGGCAGTGTAGTATTCGATTATGTGTGAATACTATTTCTTTATCTATTCATCTCCTGATGGATATATATTCTGTTGCCAAGATGTAGTTATTCTGAGTTGTGCTGCTATAAAACATTTGTATGCATGTATCTCTGTAATATAATGTCTTTAATTCTTTTGGGAAGATACCTGGAAAAGAAAGAGTTGGGTAGAATGGAATTTTTGAGATGAAGTGATAATGAAAGCTATTGGTGGACATTCATACTGTGTATGAAAAGTTCTGTCTAGACCACAGAGTTAAGAATGATTTGCCACAGTAAAAACCACATAGTGAGATTTTAGTGAGTGGCATGAAACAGGTCATGCTTGCAACAAAACTTTTCAGTAATCAGTGTCTAAATAGAACCCAGACATCAGATTACTTTGAAGAGCATTTGGTTCTTTAATCAAACATCAGATATAGGTAAAAATAATTCCTATTGACACCCTCAAATTTCCTACTATAGTCATATAATTACTTCAAGATCTGACATCCTGGTATATGGAAATAGTTAAGTAGAATGAAGAGAATGATATATTTAAAGAAAGGAAAAGTAATTAAATTACAGAGAAAAATGAGAGACCAATTAATTTTTACACAACAAGGTTAAATATTTTAAAATTCTGATAGATAAGAAATAACTTTAGACAGAGTAGATACTTCTATTGTTTTCAGCAAATGTTTTACACAACTACTGCTCTGTTTATACCTGTCAGACTTCATGGTGAGCTTGAGAAAAGTAATAAGTACTACCTCTTCTATCTGTAAGCATTGCAAAAAAGATAATTTGGAAAATAAAATGAAGGATTCATTTTTATTTTTCATGATGCTTTCATGCTCCTGTCAGTCAGTTATATTTACTATTATATTTGTGCTTCAGGCAAAAAGCTGTCATTACAATTCTCAACCGACTTTCCCCTAGATAACTTCAGCTGATCCTTCATAATGGCTCAAGAATCACCTCACCTGAGAAGGTTTTCAGGATTTATCTTGTGTTACCCTTGTTTCCAACAAAATAAGACTTAATTATAAATAATCAGCCCTGAAAACTGGAAATCAATTTTTCAGGGTCATGTTTAGTGTCATGCAGAAGTTTATGCAGTACTTCACTATTCTTTTCCTAGGTCAGTAACTATAATGGTAGGTAAGGCAAGAACAGGCTGATTTGGGCTGGCAGTTTTGATCTCCATTTTCCAATAGTCTCCTGATTATTTTCTGGTTCAATCTTATTTTCAGAGAAACACAGTAGGGTTGAAAGATTTAGCAAATATGCATAAGCCTATTTGAATTTCAGAGAAAAAATGAACTTTTTTATAAGTATATGTTAAATATTGTGCCCTGGATTTTAATTTTCTAAATCTAGCAAGTTTACCTTAGTTAAGAACTTTGTAGTCCTAAGCAAATTCAGGGTTTCATTGACCATATCAAATCATTATCTATAAAAATATCTTTAACATTACTTGCTTTGTGTACTTAGAAATTGAGTATGACATTGTGAAACATTTAATTAGAAAATATACTTTGGGGGCCCTGGTGAAGACATGCTCACTGTGAGTTCAGTCCTGAGAGCCTGCAGCTGAGCACACCTCTAGTTTCTGTGACTTCTTCTTACTGAGGGTTGCAAAGGATCCTTGGACACCCTCAAGCCACATAATGGTGGTTGAAGAGGCTCTTTACCTCATTCCTGATGATTCCTGGTTCATTTATGAAGAAACAACATTCTTCTTCTAGCATGGCACAGCTTTTGGAAATTATAAGCAAAGTGGAGGAGAAGCTAAAGATGGCCAATCAATAAGCAGCAAAATAGTGATCCTCTCTCAGAGAAACAGTTCAGATACCAGAATAAAACATTCTGGAGAAGACCAGACTGAAGGAGATGCATCCTTTTGAACCAGGAAGAAACTAAAGGGAAAAGAGCCAGTCAAACTCACAGTTGTGATGATCCCATTGGAGCCAGTCAGACTTGTGGTGCCCTCACTATAGCCACTGCAACCACTAGGACTCGTGGTCACGGTGTTCTTGTTGCTGGAGCCACAGTTGCGCTGAAGTCAGGGGTTGGCGAGCCCAACGAAGAACAGAGCTGGTGTGGAGACCTGCACTAACCTGTGGTGAGTGCTCGGAATTTGTCCCTCCTGCAGCAAAGGAGTGACTGGCTGGATGACATATTGGTATTGGTAGGATGGGCCTGAAAAAGGAACAGAAGTGACTTCAGTTGGTTGCTCCCTTACCAGAGCATATTGTTGGGATCTGCTTGGACTGGGTCATGACTCTGGCTAGGACCTAATAGCCAGGAATGAAATTGTCTCCAAAGTTGTCCCAAATTGGTATTCTCCACATTGCACACACTTATGTGGTGATGGCCTCTGCTGGTTGACTGGCTCAGAGGGGAGAGGCTAGCCTATACTGCACCTGCTTGCACCTCAATGACCAAAAGCTAACTGGAGAGGGCAGAAATCCCTAGCCAGTATGCTTCAGAAGAACTATAACCAACAAGGAAAGGGGCTGGGACTTCTACCATACACCTGTGTGGAAGAAACCAGAAACATGACAAGAGAAAGAAATGAGAAAAAGCTTCCAGCCCATAACCCATGGAATATTGATCCAGGAGAGGTAAATACAGAGGAGAGGGCAGCAAACATGCAATATCAGACATGGCATCAGCTGACATAAAGAAATATCTCCATGACATTATAGACAAGCTCAAAACTGAAATATTAATACAAGTAAAGCAAGATATAAGAAGATTAATAAGAGAAATGCTAAGCACCTCTCAAGAAGACACAGATGTAAGAATGGAAGAACACAAAAAAGGATAGAAATGTTTGATGAAGAATATAAAAAAAAACTAGACTACATGAAACAGATTCAGAGAGAGAGTACCAGGAAATTAAAAACTCCATTGAAAGCTAGCAAAATTGCCTGAAAGAAACTAGAGGTAGATTAACAAAATTTGAAGACAGGTTTGCAAAGTGTGATTGTGAAAAGAAAGATCTCTTAAAAATAACAAGGAAACAGGCAGTAACAATACAAAGGCTAGAAGATGACAAGAGGATGTATAACTTAAGAATAAAAAATGTGAGTGAAGAAGCAGGGGTAAACACAAAGGAAATACAAAGGCTATTCACAGAACTAATTAAGGAAAACTTCCCAAGCGTAGGAAAAGCAAATTATAGTCAAATGAATGAGGCATACAAAAATCCAGCCACCTACAACCAAAACAGAGCTACACCCAGTCATGTAATAATCAAGATCCCAGAAATTCATCACAAGAACAGAATATTAAAAGCTGTCAGAGAAAAGAAACAGATCACCTACAAAGGAACACCCATCAAAATTGTGACAGAATTCTTGACAAAAACCATCAAATCAAGAAGAGCTTGGAGCAAAGTACTCCAAGCCCTGAAAGAAATAACCTCCAACCCCAATTGATGTACCCTGCAAAGCTGTCTCTCAAAATTAATGGAGAAACAAGATGCTTTCATGGCAAAGAGAAACTGGGGGAGTTCATAAGCACCAATCCAACCCTACAAAGTATGAAAGACATTCTAGAGAGAGAGAAAAAAAACACCAGGATTTCAGGACAATGGCAAAGAGGTCTCAATGAACAGGGCAGACAGTGGATTGAAGGAGAAAAGTTGACAACCAATGGCAGAAAAATAGCATAGCAGAAATAAGGCAGAGAAAGTTGGCTATAATCTCTAACATAGATGGCCTTGATACAGTAACAAAAAGAAACACAGGTAGAGCAGATCAGGAGATAGGGTCCATCGAGATGCTCTGTATAGGAAAAATAACTAACGTGAAAGAGAGTTTATGGACCAAAAGTCAAATATGAGAAAATGCTCTTTGTGACAGGGAACCAGAGAGATATAGGGGCAACTCATCCAGCACCTACAAATAGGTTGGAAAGACATGATACTTTTGTGCAGTACAGAACTACTCAGCTATAATGAAGGAAAACATTGAGGCTTTTATAGGTAAAGGAATACAACTTAAAATCAAGCCCAGGGGTAAATAGGTTCAGAACCACTTAGGTAAATAGCAGATTGCCCCCCCCCAATCTAAAAACTAAAGGAGTTAGTAGGACCCAAAATGTACTATGCACCCTGTGAAAGTGAAAGGGGAGGAACTGTCTAAACAAGGAAGGCAGAGGATAGTGTTAATAGTGTATCAGGATTTAAAATCCACATTATTTTCATTGCTCTGTTTAGTTTGATTATATTCTGTTCCAGTTTGTCTACTTGTATTGGATTTGAGGACACAGACAGCTATCCCAAAAATAGCAGGATATACTACAGTAACCATCCTTAATTTCCTATTAACTTAATCTGAAGCCCTGTATAACTTACTCTATCTTACTATGACTGATCTTATTTGAATCTGGTTTGTTAGATCGCTGTTTGTCTTGAATGATTTTATTTGAATCTGCTATGATTGATAGTATTAAGTCTGAGAGTATAGGCAACTACTCTGAAGATGACAAGATTCACTAGGATACCCACTCTAGTTTGACTATTACCTGCTTTTGAAGTCTTAGAATGTCTACAATGTTTTGTTTTTATTAATATTGTTATGAATTGCTATGTTCAATTATACTATGCTTGATGATATAGACAATTCTATTGAAGATAACAAGAGACATCACAGTAACCATTGTAGATCACCTTGTATTGTGGCTTTATATGACTTTTTCATTGCATGTTTTTCTAAGAATTTGTTTTGGTTTGTCTTGCTTTGTTTTTTTTTCCTCCTAATACAGAAAGGATAGATATACATGTAAAGACTCATGCATGCATAGAACTTATAAACAGTTTATGAGAACTGATTATGTAATGCATGATGATATGAACAACTACTTTGAAGTAAAAGAGACACTACAGTACCCAGTGCTGATTCTGTAGCATCAAGATGTGAAATCCAGCAATACAATTATTCTTTGTTCAGAATTATTTTAGTCTGTTTTGTTTTAATTTCAACACACTTGTAGGTATGGACAGATATTTTGAAAAGAATGAGAGACTCTATGGCAGCCATTGTTGACTTCCTTATTGTCTAGTCTTGAAGACCTAAAATGCCTGCATTATCCTGTTTGGATCAGTTTTATACTATGTTGTTTTGTATGAATTCACTGTATGTGAATATATGGACAACTATTTGGAAGAAAGCAAGACACAGTCTGATAGACAGTGAAGACCTCTGGCTGTCTTGCTTTGAAATCTGTTTTCTCTTACATTGCTTTCTTATGCTCTGTTTTGTTCTGTTTAATTTTCCCCTCTTTAAAATAAAATTTAAAAATTATTTAAAAAAAGAAAATGTACTTTGGTTAACGCAAATTGGACTTTGACACAAAATACTGTATTGTTTATTGTGAGCTGATTTACATTTTTAATCTCTACAACTCCTAAGTGTGGTAAGAGGATAGTCTATGATTGCTAATTTATTAAGTATCCAGTGTGACAGAGCAATATAATAAAAGTGACACTTTTTCCACAGAAAGAAAGAATTTATACCTGAATATTGCCACTCATAATTAACAACAGATTAAAATGTACCTATTTTATCTTCCAGCAAATTTTTTCTGATTTAACATTTAAATCTTTCATACAATTTGGTTTTAATTTAGTGCATGGTAATGTATGGGTCTAGGTTCAGTCTTCAGCACATGGATAACCAGTTTTCTTAGCACCATTTGTTAAAGAGTTGTCTTTTCTCCAATGAAATTATTTGACCCTATCTTCAAAGATAAGTTAGCTGACTGTGCCTGGGATTGTTTCTTCATCCTCTATTCTGTTTCATTGGTCCACAAGTCTGCATTTTGTTGCCCTTGTCATGCTGTACATATTGCTGTAGCTTTGTAATATTTGAAGTCTCTACTAACAAAGAAGAGCCCAGGCCCAGATGGATTCACTCTGGAATTCTAAAAGAAATACAAAGAAGACTTAATGCCAGCACTCCTCAAATTCTTCAATGAAATTGAAAGGGAAGCAATTCTCCCTAAGTCATTCCTGGAAGCAAATATCACTCTAGTACCAAAACCTGAGAAAGACTCAACTAAAAAAGAGAACTACAGGCCAATCTCCCTAATGAACATAGATGCAAAAATTGTCAATAAAATATTGGCAAACAGGATGCAGCAAATCATCAAGAAGATTATACACTATGACCAAGTGGGATTCATCCCAGGCATGCACGGATGGTTCAACATATGTAAAACAATAAATGTAATCCACCATATCAATAGAGCCAAAAGAATCACATGATCATTTCTACAGATGCAGAAAAAGCTTTTGATAAGATCCAACACCCATTCATGATAAGAAACTTACAGAGAACTGGAATAGATGGTCTTTACATTAATATGACAACCAGTTTCATATTAAATGGCCAAAAACTGAAAGCCTTTACCTTAAAATCAGGCACAAGACAAGTATGTAACGTATCACTGCTCCTATTCAACATAGTACTGGAAATACTAGCTAGAGCAATTAGACAAGAGAGAGAAATAAATGGAGTAAAGATAGGAAAAGAAGTTAAATTATCATTATTGGCAGATGACATGATACTCTACATAGAAGACCCCCAAACCTCTGTTGAAAGTCTCCTAGATATAATAAATAAATTCAGCAAAGTAGCTGGATACAAAGTCAATAATCAAAAATCAGTAGCATTCTTATACACTAACAACAAAATCACTGAGAGAGAAATAAGAGAAGCCACACCCTTCACACTAGCACCCCCAAAATGAAATACTTAGGAATTAATCTAACAAAAGATGTAAAAGAGTTGTACAGGGAAAATTATAATACCCTCTAAAAATAAATCAAAGAGACCTCAGAAAATGGAAAGACATCCCTTGTTGATGGATAGGAAGAATAAATGTTGTGAAAATGTCAATTCTCCCAAAATTGTTATATGCATTCAAAGTAATCCCAATGAAAATACCAATAACATACCTCATAGATCTAGAGAAATCACTTCTAAAATTCAACTGGAACCAGAATAGACCTAGAATAGTAAAGGCAATTCTAAGCAGCAAAGCCAAGGCAGGAGGCATCACAATCCTTGACTTGAAATTATACTACAAACCTACCATAATAAAATCAACGTGGTATTGGAATAAAAACAGACCTGAAGATGAATGGAATAGATTAGAAGATACATCTACAAACACACTCAACCACCTTATCTTTGATAAAGGGGCCAAGCATGTTCACTGGATTAATGACAGTCTCTTTAATAAATGGTGCTGGAAAAATTGGCTATCCATATGCCGAAAACTAAAATTAGACCCATGTCTATCACCATGTACTAAACTAAAATCCAAATGTATCAAAGATCTAAATATTAAAACAGAAACACTAAATCTGTCACAAGACAAAGTAGGTAAAAATCTTGAAGTCATAGGGGTAGGTAAAGAATTCATGAACAAAAACCAAACTTCATGGGAAATACTTCCCAGAATCAATAACTGGGCTCATGTCTTATTGAAGAGTTTCTGCGTGTCCAAAGAAATCTCCAGCAGAGTGAAAAGAAAACCTACAAACTGCAAAAAAATCTTAGTGAACTATCCCTCAGACAAAGGACTTCTGTCTAGAACTTATAAAGAATTTTAAAAAATCAGACCCCTCAAATTCAAAGACCCAATCCAAAAATGGGCATCCGAGATGAACACACAGTTCTCAGATGAAGAAATATGTATGGCAAATAAATACATGAAAAAAATGTTCATCATCATTGGTCATTGGAGAAACGCAAATTAAAACCACACTGAGATACCATCTCACTCCAGAAAGAATGGCCAGGACCAACAAAAATACCAACAACAAATGCTGGAGAGGCTGTGCGGAAAAGGGAACTCTTCTGCACTGTTGGTGGGAGTGTAGACTGGTGCAACCACTGTGGAGGTCAATCTGGAGAGTCCTCAAAAAGCTGGGGTTGGAGGTCCCATTTGACCCAGCTATTCCACTCTTAGGCATATTCCCAGAAGCTCTGAAAACATCTTACCACAGTGATATATGCACACCTATGTTTATAGCGACCCAATTTGTAATAGCCAGATCTTGGAAACAACCCAAGTGCCCATTAACTGAGGAAAGGATAAAAAAAACTGTGGCACTTTTATACATTGGAGTACAATTCAGCTATAAAGAATGATCACATTCAGATATCTATAAATAATTGGATGCAGCTTGAATCTATACTCGTAAGTGAAATAAATCAAACTCACATGTATAAATACCATATATTCTCCCTAGTGTAAAAAATGGTAAGAGTTCAGAATATTTTATGGAAATCATGGTTCATCATTATACTGCTTTGATGTCTTATGTCTTCATTCATTGGTTTGAATGGTCTTATTCTGTTTTGTTTGATCTTAATATACGTGATTATATGAATAGTTACTTTCAAGACAATACATTATGGTAGCCAGTGTTGTTTAATATCATCTTGCTCTGAAGTCCTACTATGCATTTGTTTTTCTATTACCATTGGTTCTATCACATTGTGTCTTATTGGATTTTAATATGTATGATAGTATAAACAATTTTTATGGAAAATGAGATAATATAGTAGCCATTGTCCATTTTTGGTTATTTGGTTAAGAATTCCTTGCAATATTTTCATTCTCTTGAGTGGTTTTATTCTATTTTGTTATGTTTGACATTACTGTGTGTAAAGCTAAGCTCAACTATTTCAAAGAAAGAGACATTATGATAGCTACTGTTAATATCCAATTGTCTTGTTGTGAAGTGCTGTTTTGCTTACATTGTTCTGTTCTGATCTGCTTAGATGTGTCCTCTTTTGTTTTATTCTCTTTAAAATAAAAAAAAATTAAAAAATATTTGAAGTCCAGGTATATAATGTCCTCTGCCTTGCCCTTGTTATCTAGAATTGATTTTGCTATTTTAGCTCTCTTCAGGTTTCATGTGAATTTTTGGATTGCTTTCTCTATTTCTGTGAGGAGCACTGTTGATATTTTAATTGGAACTGTGTTAAAAGTATAAAACAGTTTTGGAAGCTTGCAATTTTGTCAATATTGGTTCTGCCTATCCAGAATTGGAGGACAACTTTCCTTTTTCTGATGTTTTTTTCAATAAGCTTTTTAAGAGTACTGCATTTTTATTTGTAAAGATCTTTAATTTCTTTGGATACATTAATTACTAGGTATTTAATTTTTCTTAATGTTACTGGAAGTGGTATTTTCTTTCTTGTTTAGTTCATCATTGTTGTACAGAAATACCGTTTTTTGGCATTCATTTTGTATCCTGCTACATTCCTGAATTTGGTTGTTAATTTAAAGAGGTTTTTTTGGATCTTTTAAGAAGAGAATCATTTCACCTGCAAATAATAATTTGACTTTTTTCTTTCCTATCCATTTCTTTTTATTTCTTTCTCTTGCCTGACTATTCTAGCTAATGTTTTAAGTGCCATATTAAACACAAATTGTGATAGTGGACATGCTTGTCTCATTCTCCATGCTGTTTTGCAGCTTATAATAGACCTATGCTTTTGATTTTTCACTATCATTTTTGGCTACCACCATTGTTTCTTCCTTGAGCTCCAGATTCTGGGGGAGTCTGTGGAGACAGGATCCTTCCCAGGGAATTAGGTCAGTCTCCAGACTGCTTCTATTTTCTGTATGCTATGCTCCATTTTTTCATCTTCTTTCTTATTTCACTCCCACTTCCTAGATTTATACTTTTATTTTTTCTCTTTTTCAAGTTGTTTTACAAGTGTTTGTATTCCAGGTCACAGACAGGCTGTATTTTGTTGCTGATCACCACTCTGCCATTTTGGTGTCTAGTTATATTTAAAATAACACACCCTTACTTGCTTTGTTTATACATTTCTTACAGAAGAAAAATAACAATAATTAAATTCAATAATTGCTTTGATGTTGCTGGTAATATACATACCCTCATGCTTATGTTTTCCCAACCATAGAAAAAAATCTGTTTCTCTCCTCATAAAAATGTGATATAGTCTTTTTTCTCATTTTGGAGCTAGTTATATTGCAAACAAATATAAATTTGTACCTTAGTTATATGCAGTTTCAACTTTTAGCACTGACTTGAAATAGTTACCTTAGTGACAAATTTCTTCAGTTAAAATTCTTTTATGTACACATACAGAGTAAACTGGGCATGGTGGTAAACTTGTTTAATCCCAGCACTCTGAGAAGATGAGGCTACAGGATTCCATTTTCAGCTCAGCCTGGAAAATTTAGCAAGACTGTGTTTTGAAAGTAAACAAATAAACAAGTGACTGGGGTTCTACTTTGATTCAAAGGTCCTGGCTTCAATCCTTAGTACAATAAGTCCCCAACTTATAAACATTCAAGATGCAAATTTTCACAGATATGAATGGACCAAACACTATGTTATTCTAATACTTTATATTGTATATTTATTTCAAAGGTGTATAAGACTGATATTGCTGGACTTATGAATGAATCCCACTTATTACCATGGGGACTTAATGTTGGGAGCCATTGAAGCTGGAAATTGACCTAGGGCATGACCCTGATAGGACCCTACCCAAAAACAAAGAGCACCTAGTCAGCCACCTGAAGAAGTTGCTACAGCCCAGAAAAACACCAAGCTCCTAGACAATCCAAACAATGAGTTGCCTGGCAGAGGGGATGAAATTAACATCATCTTTCCCCATATATAAATAAACATGCTGCATTGGTTGAGCAGTACCTTTCCTCCCATCAGAGGACTGACCCTGGCTTTGTCTTTTCTTTATTTTTCTCATTCTCTTGTGGTTCTTCACATCAAAAACCTCAAGAACTGCATGAGTCATGGAAACTTACTCTTTTTTCCCCTTATTTTGAAGATAATAAAACCAAATGATACAAAAAAAATAGAATCAAGATAAAGGATGAACATGGTACATGACTTAAAAACAAAATACAAGATCAATAATGGCTACCATTTGTTATCTTCAAAAGAATTGCCCATATCATCAGGCATAAAGAAACTGAACAAAACAGTACAGAAGAAAAAAATAAAAACAAAACAATAGAAACATTATATAACTTCAAAAGAAGATAATAATCAAACCACAATGGGTATCTTAGTGCATCTTTTTGTCTTCAAAGCAGTTGCCTATACCATCAAACTTGATACTATCAAACAAAACAATAGAATAAAATTAGTCCAAAACAAAGCAATGAAAGCAATACAGGGCTTCAAAGTAAGTTAATAGGAAATAAAAAATCATTGCCATAATATATCCTGATATCTTTGGAATAGCTATCCATGCCAACAAACCCAATACAAGTAGACAAACTGAAACAGAATAAAACCTAACTAAACAGAACAATGAAAATAATATGGGTTTCAAATCATGATAATAGTTTAACAATGGCCACTGCTTTCCCTTTTTAGACAATTCCTCCCCTTTCACTTTCACAGGATGTATTGTACATTTTGGATTCCACCAACTCTAATTTTTATATTAGGGAGGCAACCCACTATTCACCCAAGTTATTCTGAACCTTTTTACCCCTGAGCATGATCTCAAGTTGTATCAATTTACCTAGAAGAGCCTCAAGGTTATCTTCTTTATAGCTGAGTAGTTTTCCATTATATAAAAGTGTCATTGCTTTCTAACCAATTTGCAGCTGATGGGCAAGCTATGGTTCCCTGTCACATAAAGCATTTTTTCTCATCCTTGACTTTCAGTCTATAAACCCCTTTTCAGATTAAATGCATTTATTATATAAAGCATATTGATGGGCCCTATCTCCTGATCCACACTGCCTGGGTTTCTTTTTATTGGTGAATTGAGGCCATGTATATTAGTGATTATTGCCAACATTCTCTGCCTCATCTCTGCTATCTATTTTTCTGCCATTGCTTGTGGCAACTTACTCTTAAAGAAAAGGTAGAACAAAAAATTTAACAAGCTTTCAAACAGATTTAAATATTTTTGGTGAAATAAATGAATAAAATATTTTTTGTTTCTTGGAGAAAGTGAAATATTCATTATAATTTTGTAATAAATAAGTTTCTTAGGGTTCACTTAAACAGACCTAATAGAAAATAGTAGTCTGTTTTGACCTGTGGGGATAAGTTCTAAACACTCAGTGAATACCTGAAACTGTAGATAGTACCAAATATCAGAAAATGCTGTGGATTTTTTCTATATGTCTCCTCCCATGATAAAATTTACTTTATAGATTAAGCAAAGTAAGAGATTAACTATAATAACTAGTATTAAAATAGAGCAATTATAGCAATATATTTTAGTAAAGTCATATTAATTTTGAATCTCTCTTATCTTTCTCTCTGTTAAATTACCTATACTGTATACCTTAGCTAACTCAATATATATTGGTTTATCTTTGTGATATCCAAACTGTCAGTATCATTTGTCTTGTGTTTTGATGGTATTAAGTAAAATAAGGGGTACTTGGAAAGCATCACTGAATGATATGCAATATGGTTACTAAGTGACTAATAGGCAGGTAAATATTAAACAAATTGGGTAGTTTAAACAAAAGAATGACTGATATACTAAGTGGGGTGGGGTGGAGTGGAACAGAAGATGGTGGCAAAAGATTTCACTGTAATACTCAGGATAGTGAGCAATTTCTAATTTATGTATTTTTTATTTCTGGAATTTTCCACTTAATTTTTTGGCATTCAATCTCCTGTGAGTATCTGAAATACAGAAAGTGAAATTAGGTAAGAGAAGGAGTGCTGTACAAAAGTATAGCACGCAAAAGTAGTATTTTTGATGACATAATGCTTAGATAAATAAAAATGAAATAATTTTTAAGTAATGAGAAATGCTAAATTTCATGAAAATGATCAATAATTTACCAATAGGCAAATGCGTGTGTGTGTGCGTGTGTGTGTGTGTGTGTAACAGATAGGGTCTTGTGTAGTTCAAAGTGGCCTTGAGCTCACTATATAGCCCAGGCTGGCCATGAACTCACAGCAACCTTTCTGACTCAGCTTCTAGAGTGCTAGGATTGCAGGCATGCACTAATACACCTGGGACAAAATATTTTTAACAACAAAATAAATGTTTAATTCACAGCCACTTTGAATCTGTTTCAGATTTAGTAACAATAAACTTTTGTATGTTTTAAGGCTTATCCATGCATACCTGGTAGATTTGGTTCTGGATCACCAAAATACAGTAATAACTGCAATACAGAGTCACACAAAGTTTTTGGCTCTCAATGCATGTAAAAGTCATATTTACACTATATTGTAGTCTCTTAAGTGTGCAATAGCATGTTAAAAATGTGTGTACCTTAATTAAAACATATTTCATTGATAACAAGGCAAAAGGTAAGTACATGCTATTGAAAAAATGGAGATGAGAGACTTACTCAGCACAGTGTTTCCACAAACCTTCATTTTGTAATGACAAAAATAACATGAAAAACCCTAATAAGGTGAAGAGCAATGAAGCAAGATGGAAGATGCTTTCAGATCATATCTACATATTTTATACATTTAATAAGCATGTATAGATACTTATTATGAGCCAGGCACAATGGATAACACAAAAAATTACATTTTTTTTACTTGTGTTAGTTCATGTTCACAGTACATAATGATTATATTCACTGTACGGAATTGTAACATATACATAACAAAGTTCAATTCTCCTTTTCCACCCTCCTCTACCTCCTGTTGCTTTTCCAGCAATGGATTCAGTTATTTATCATATAAAACTTTATGAAGTTAATTATCATATATACAGATTGAAAACCAGACTAATAGGCCAAAGAACATATAAAACATGTAAGAAAATATACACATAATTTTTAACCTGATTTAACCTTATTCTAGGAAAGGACCTAAGACTACAAGATACAAACAACTGTAATACAAGAAAAAATGTTTTATTCTATTTTAATTAATTATTTAATTAATTTATTTGGTACTGGGGATTGAAATCACAACCTTGCATTTTCCAGGCAGGTACTTACATCACTGAGCTAAATTTCTGGCCCCATTTTATTTTATTTTTTTTCTATTTTAAAGATAATAAAAACAAAGCAAACTAAAACAGAATAAAGCCAATCAAAAAAAAACAGTGATTCAACCAGGAGAGCCAGGCCCACACCACGCCACAAGGTGAGTTGCAGCTCGCCAGGGCAGGCCTGGAAATGTTTGGGACCATCGATCCCCACAGCTGGGTGCCCGCCTAGCCCCATTAGGCCACTGCACTAAGCTCCAGAGGTTCCGCGGGCTTGAGTGGAATATGCCCAGTTACCTTCATTCAACCAAGGGAGCCAGGCCCATGCCGTACTGTGAGGTGAGTTGCAGCTTGCCAGGGCAAGACAAGAAAATGTTGGGAACATTGATTCTGTAGCTGGGTACCCACCAAGCCCCCTTAGGATGCTTGACTGGGCTCCAGAGGTTCCATGGACTTGGGTGGATGGCACCCAGTGAACTTCTTTCAGCCAGGGAAGCCAGGCCCACTGCAAAAGGGAGCCAAGACCAAATGAGTCCCAGTGGCTGAGGACACTGGAGTGATTTCCAGCACATCCAGGGAAAGCTTTGGAACACTGCTGGAAACACAGAGATACAGGAAAATGACAAAACAAAAGACCAAAATGCAATCTCAAACCCCCATCCCATCCCAAGAAAACCTAGAAGCCATGTACATAGAAGAAAATACTACACATACACCTGAAATGCCTGAAATGATATCAACAGAAATAAAGAAGCAAGTATGGGAAGCTATGAGGGAACTCAAATCAGAAATAATCTCCCAGCTAAAACAAGAAATGATAAAAATAGTGAAAGAAATACTGGATGCATCCAACAAAGACACAGCTAAAACATTGGAAGAACAATGGAAAATGATAGAATCCCTGAATGAACAGTTTAAGAAACAAACAGAATGCATAAAGAAGATTCAAAGAGATATACAGGAAATCAAAAACTCTATTGAAAGTTGCAAAAACCACCTCAACAAAAGTGAAGATAGAATCTCAGACCTTGAAGATAAAATTGCAGCTAGTGAATAGGAAAGGAAATATCTTCTAAAAATAACAAGAAATCAGGAAATAACAATTCAACAGATGCTAGACGATGAAAAGAAAAACAACATAAGATTAATAGGGAAAAATGAAAATGAAAGGGACAACAGAAATGATATCAAGAGGCTAGTTACAGAAGTAATAGCTGAAAACTTCCCAAACATGAGTATGGAAACTGACATACAGATTAGCGAAGCATATAGAACTCCAAATAGCCATAACCAAAACAAAACTACACCCAGACATATAATAACCACCATCCCAGAAATCCAACATGAGAACAGAATATTAAAAGCTGTAAGAGAAAAAGAACAGATTATAAGTAAAGGAAAATCTATCAGAATCACAGCACACTTCTTAACACAAAAAATGAAATCAAGAAAAGCATGGAGTGAAGTGTTTCAGATTCTAAAGGAAAATGATTGCCAACCCAGAATGATGTACTCTGTGAAATTGTCCTTCAAAATGGATGGAGAAATAAGATACTTCCATGAAAAAGAACAGCTGAAGAGCTTCACAATCACCAAACCAACCCTACAAAGAATACTGAAAGATATTCTAGATACATAGGAAAAAACCACTAAGCAAGACAGACAATTAAACTGAATGGAAAGTTAAGATACAACATCAGAAAGATAAGATGTCAACAATACACCAATATATAACAGTTATATCCATTAATGTAAATGGCCTCAATTCACCAAGAAAGACTGGCAGAATGGATCAAGAAACAATGTCCAACCTTATGCTGTCTACAAGAAACCCATTTAACCAAAAAGGTAACTCATACACTGAAAGTCAAAGGATGGAAAACAATACTCCATGCAACAGGAACTAAAAAAAAGTGGGGGTAGATATTCTGTTTGCAGACCATGTTAACTTCAAACCAAGAATGGTCTGAAGAGATAAAGAAGGTCCCTACATATTAGTTAGGGGAAAACTGCAAAAAGAAGAGATAACAATCTTAAATATATAAGCACCAAATTCCAGAGCACCCAACCACACAAAGCAATTAGCAGAAATGAAAGATGAAATAGGCAATAACACAATTATAACAGGAGACCTTAACACACCATTGACACAGAGATAGATCAACTAGACAGAAAATCAGCAAAGAAATAACAGAACTGAATCACACCTGTAAACAAATGGATTTAACACACCATTGACACAGAGATAGATCAACTAGACAGAAAATCAACAAAGAAATAACAGAACTGAATCACACCTGTAAACAAATGGATTTGATAGATGTATACAGAGTGTTCCATCCAACAACATCAGAATATACATTCTTCTCAACAGTACATGGGACGTTTTCTAAAATAGATCATATAATAACCCACAGAGTGTATTCAAGTAAATGCAAAAGAATTGAAATTATCCCATGCATGTTATCGGATCATAGTCCATGAAACTGGAAGTCAATAATAAAAATAATAAAAATAACTGCAAAAACCAAACAAACACATGGAAGTTAGATAATACACTCTTGAGCAATCAGTGGGTCACAGAGGAAATGAAACAAGAAATTAAACAATATCTACAAGCAAATAAAAATACAAATACAACTTGCCAGAACCTGTGGGATGCAATGAAAGCAGTCCTCAGAGGAAAATTTATTTTACTGATAAGCAACCTGATATTACACTTCAAACATTTAGAAAAAGAAGAGCAAGCCAAGTCCAAAGCCAAAAGAAGGGAGGAAATTATAAAAACTAGAGCAGAAATTAATGCAATAGAGACTAAGACAACCATACAAAGAATCAATGGATCAAAGAGTTGGTTCTTTGAAAGAATAAATAAAATTGATAAGCCCATATTCAACCTAATTAAAAAAAGGAAAGAAAAGACTCAAATTCATGCAATACAGAATGAAAAAAGTGAAATCACTACCAACCCTGTGGAAATACAGAAGATCATCAACAACTATTCTGAAAACCTCTACTCTCACAGGTTCAATAACACAGAAGAAATGGACAGATTTCTAGAAACATATGAATCACTAAAGCTGCATCAAGAAGATGTAAAACTGCTGAATAACCCAATTTCCATTAATGAAATTGAAAATGTATTCAAGTCCCTACCAACAAAGAAAAGCCCAGGCCCAGATGGATTCACTGCGGAATTCTAAAAGAAATACAAAGAAGACTTAATGCTGACACTTCTCAAACTCTTCAATGAAGTTGAAAAGGAAGCAATTCTCCTTAATGCCGGAGTCCAGCTGCGGCAGGGCTCAGGGGTCCCAAAGGTGGTCAGGGAGTCGGCGAGTGAGAGACAGAAGACACTGCACACCAGTCTGCAAGTGAATCTGAATCTGCTTTATTTTTAGAAGCTGGAGTATATATTTGCTAACTTTTGGCAGTAACTTAAACCCCAAGCAGGAAGCATCCCAGGCTTAGGGCCAGGCAGGGATAATCTTAAACAATATGTGTTAATTAACTTTTTTCACCTTTGTTACACTTTAATCTTGTTACTTAATTAGCTTGGGAAATGTAAGCAGATGCCCACAGGAGGGAGAGATGGAGTGGCAGCTGTGAAGCTATCATGCCGCTCCCTACATTTTTTCCCTTATCACTTTATAAGAGTATGGCAGGCCCTGTGAGGACAGTGCCTGTCTTGGGTCAAGGACTCTTCATATGATTCCAACCAGGCCTTACCCGTCATGGGCCTGCAGGACAGCAATTGGTCCTGTGCCTGTCTTAGGAGGCTGGTGGCATAACATATGTGTCCTAGTTGCCCGTCTCTGGCTACCTGTAGGACAGCGCCTGTCTTAGGTCAAGGACTCTTCATATGAACCCAACCAGGCCTTACCCATCATGGGCCTGAAGGACAGCAATTGTTCCTGTGCCTGTCTTAGGTGGCCAGTGGGTAACA
>PVLA01005524.1:132204-144427 GCA_004027455.1 Hydrochoerus hydrochaeris
GCCCAGTTCCCACATGCGGTGTCCTTTTCCTGGAGAAGCGATTCCTTGAAGTGCTCTCCTCCACGCATGGACCTTGTCACAAGGCATGGATGGACTAGGACGCGGCACCTTAAGTCATTCCTGGAAGCATTCCTAGTACCAAAACCTGAGAAATACCCAACTAAAAAAAGAGAATTACAGGCCAATCTTCCTAATGAACATAGATGAAAAAATTGTCAATAAAATATTGGCAAACAGGATGCAGCAAATCATCAAGAAGATTATACAAAATGACTAAGTGGGATTCATCCAAGGCATGCAGGGTTGGTTCAACATACATAAATCAATAAATGTAATCCACCATATCAATAGAGCTAAAACTAAGAACCACGTGATCATTTCTATAGATGCAGAAAAATCTTTTGATAAGATCCAACACCCATTCACGATAAGAACCTTATAGAGAATTGGAATAGATGGTCTTTATCTCAATATGATAAAGGCCATCTATTACAAACCAACAGCCAGTGTCATTTTAAATTGCCCAAAACTGACAGCATTTACCTTGAAATAAGGCACAAGACAAGAATGTCCCTCATCACCGCTCCTATTCAACATAGTACTGGAAATACTAGCCAGAGCAATTAGACAAGAGAAAGAAATAAATGGAGAAAGAGAGGAAAAGAAGAAGTTAAATTATCATTATTTGCAGATGACATGATACTCTATATAGAAGACCCCCAAACCTCCATTGAAAGATGCTTATATATAATAAATTCAGCAACACAGCTGGATACAAAGTCAATACTCAAAAATCAATAGTATTCTTATACACTAACAACAAAACCACCGAGAGAGAAATAAGAGAAGCCACACCCTTCACACTAGCATCCAAAAAAATGAAATACTTAGGAATTAATCTAACAAAAGAGGTGAAAGAGTTGTACAGGGAAAATTATATTACCCTGTAAAAAGAAATCGAAGAGAACCTCATAAAATGGAAAGACATCACTCATTCATGGATAGGAAGAATAAATGTTGTGAAAATGGTCATTCTCCCAAAATTGTTATACAGATTCAATGCAATTCCAATGAAAATACCACTAACATACCTCATAGATCTAGAGAAATCACCCCTAGAATTCATCAGGAACCAGAAGAAACCTAGAATAGCAAAGGCAATTCTAAGCAGCAAAGCCAAGGCAGGAGGCATCACAATCCTTGACTTGAAATTATACTACAAAGCTACCATAATAAAATCAACATGGTGTTGGAATAAAAACAGACCTGAAGATCAATGGAATATACTAGAAATACAATTATGAACACAGTCAACTACCTTATCTTTGATAAAGGGGCCAAGCATGTTCACTGGAAGAACGATAATCTCTTTAATAAATGGTGCTGGAAAAACTGGCTGTCCATATGCTGAAAATTAAATTAGACCCATGCCTATCACCACTTACTAAACTAAAATCTAAATGGATCAAAGATCTAAATATTAAAACAGAAACACTAATCTGTTGGAAGATAAAGTAGGTAAAAATGTTGAAGACATAGGTGTTGGTAGAGAATTCATGAACAAGAACCAAACTTCATGGGAAATACTTCCCAGAATCAATAACTGGTCTCATGTCTTATTAAAGAGTTTCTGCATGTCCAAAGAAATCTCCAGCAGAGTGAAAAGAAAACCTACAAACTGCAAAAAAATCTTAGTGAACCGTCCCTCAGACAAAGGACTTCTGTCTAGAACTTATAAAGAATTTTAAAAAATCAGACCCCTCAAATTCAAAGACCCAATCCAAAAATGGGCATCTGAGATGAACACCCAGCTCTCAGATGAAGAAATATGTATGGCAAATAAATACATGAAAAAAATGTTCATCATCATTGGTCATTGGAGAAACGCAAATTAAAACCACACTGAGATACCATCTCACTCCAGAAAGAATGGCCAGGACCAACAAAAATACCAACAACATATGCTGGAGAGGCTGTGTGGAAAAGGGAACTCTTCTGCACTGTTGGTGGGAGTGTAGACTGGTGCAACCACTGTGGAGGTCAATCTGGAGAGTCCTCAAAAAGCTGGGGTTGGAGGTCCCTTTTGACCCAGCTATTCCACTCTTAGGCATATTCCCAGAATATCTGAAAACATCTTACCATAGTGATATATGTGCACCCATGTGTATAGCGGCACAATTTGTGATAGCCAGATCTTGGAAACAACCTAAGTGCCCATCAACTGAGGAATGGATAAAAAAATTGTGGCACTTTTATACAATGGAGTACTACTTAGCTATAGAAAATGATCCCATTGAGATATTTATAAATAAATGGATGCAACTTGAATCCATACTCATAAGTGAAATAAATCAAACTCACATGTATAAATACCATATGGTCTCCCTAGTGTAATTAATGGTAAGTGTACAGAAGATTTTATGGTAATCATGGTTCACCATTATATTGCTTTGAAGTCTTATGTTTTCATTCATTGCTTGGAATGGTTTTGTTCTGCTTTGTTTCATCTTAATATATGTGGTGGCATGAATAGTTACTTTGAAGAAAATATAATATTTCAGCCATTGTTGATTTGATATCATCTTGGTTTGAATTGCTACCATGCTCTTGTTTTTCAGTTACCATTGGTTCTGTCATGTTGTGTCTTATTGGATTTTAATATGTATGATAGTATAAAGAAAATTGTAATGGAAAATGAGATAATATAGTAGCCATTGTCCATTTTTGGTTATTTGGTTAAGAATTCTTTGCAATATTTTCATTCTCTTGAGTGGTTTTATTCTATTTTGTTATGTTTGACATTATTGTGTGTAAAGCTAAGCTCAACTATTTCAAAGAAAGAGACATTATGATAGCTACTGTAAAAATCCAATTGTCTTGTTTTGAAGTGCTCTGTTGCTTTCATTGTTCTGTTCTGATCTGCTTAGATCTGTCCTCTTTTGTTTTATTCTCTTTCAAGTAAAAAAATAAAAAACAAAACAAAACAGTGTATGCAACACAAGAGTTCAAAACAATATGAAATCATAAATGGTTACCATAATGCCTCTTGTTGTCTTCAAAATAGCTGCAGATACCTTCAGACATAGTAAAAATCAAGTGAAATGGAATAGAATAGAATCAATAAAAAAAACAATGGCTGCAATGGAAGACTTCAAAACAAGATATTAGTAAATCCAAAATCGCTATCATAATATATTTTGTTATCTTTGAAATAGCTGTCCATGCCATTGGATATAAAAAATATCAAACAAAACAAAGCAGAATAAAACCCCACCCAACAATACAATGAAAATGATACAGGACTTTTAAACAATATGATAGGGAATTAACAATGGCTACCATTTTCATAAGAGATCCCCCATAGATGCTACATTGCATATTTTTATCCTCTGAATAGTTAATCAGAGTACCATCTTTAGACTTGCAAAGTCAGTGAAACACTAAACACGACATGGATTAAATTATATTTTACCTCAATAAGTATCATCACAGCCTGTGTTCCTCTGGATCAGCCAGTTGCTCATGCCAGGGAGGTTGGCTCTTGTTTCCCAAATTGCACTGGAAGGAGCTGGCACATGGCTCTCCCTGTAGCGGCTCACAAAAAGTGCTGATTCGTTATGAGGGCTTGTTTCTTGGTGACTTTTTGTTTTCTTCTCCCACATTCTGTGAATATCCAAGAAAGAACATCTTAATTCCCTTGAAAGGCACAAAGTTTTATGAGAATTCAAAAGAAGGAAATTTCATTTTTGCAAAAAATAATGAGGGCGTAGAAATGTAATTAGGGAGTTCTTCATGGAGGTGAAGTATACTTTAGTTTTAAAGCATGATTAGAACGTAAATGAGAAGACAAAAGGAGGTAGAAATTTAACTTAATCTATGAAGAAAGAATGACACAAGCATTAGCATAATTTGGTACAAGAAGTTCAGAAGTAGTGGAAAGTAACACCCATTTACTAGTATACAGGGATTATTGGAGTAAAAGACAAAAAGGCAAATGAAAAGAGTTAAGTCAGCCAAAGGAAGATGAAATTTATCTGGTATGTTAAGATGTAGTAATGAACATTTCTAAAGAGTAAAATGAAACTTCAATGAGAAATAACCTGGTATACATTGGAAGGGGAAAAACCTGCAAGTAGAGAGATTGAGGAGTAATTTTTATGATACAAAAGTATAATAGACAAATAAATATGGTGGCATTGAGACTTGGAAGGAATGAAAGAGAGAGAGGTACAGCAGAGTGGGAATTCATAAAATTCCATGACTGATTGGATGAAGGTATTATATGTAGTGAGACGTCAAAGGATTCTCTCAACTATCTATCATGAGACAAGCTACATGATGAAAGAGTTAAAAATATCAAAAGTGAAATACAAAGACCATGTTTGAATGAAGGTAAAGGATAATTCAGTGTTGAGTTTGGGATGACCATTGAATGTTTAAATGGAAACATTCAATTCTACAAGAGGTTTTCAAGAAAGCCTGAGAAAAGACTCAGAGAAATCTATAATTAGAGCTCATTAAAGCAGTAGCATTGATGAAATTGCCATAAGTAAGAGTGTAGAAATTAACAAGCATTAAAATTTCATTGACAAGATTAAGGAGAAGGAGAAGGGTGTATAAAAGAGATGTAAATTTTTTGAAAGTCAGAAAGTCAAGAGGGAGGAGTGTAAGAATAATATTGATAGTATAGGAAGCTTCATAGTATTAAATAATGAGGATTTAGGAAATAACTTTGGATTTGACATTTAGGAAGTCAATAATCACCTCTAGAATAGTTCCAACTAAATAGTAAGCAGAAATTGAACTGTAAGTTTATGGTACCAAAAAAAGAAGAGAATCAATTAGAAATAATTGTACACTTTGAAAAAGTTTGTGAAAAAATAGTAACTCCAGGCCAAGTGGATCTCACACTTTTTACCTGCATTATAATCATGTAGATTTTGTCTTAAAACACAGCTATCTGAACCTTGTGCTCAGAATTGTTGAAACAGCAGGAATTAGGTAATGTCAAAAATTCTATTTCTATCAACTACCTAGATAATACTGATTCTGGTGGTCCAGGGCCATGCTGTGAGAACAACTGGCAAAAGTTGGAAAGTGTTCTTATTTTTTGTCTTTATTCACACTCTTGGAATATCTTATAAAAGCGGAAAGCTCAAGTACAGAAAGATAGATTGCAGATGATAAAGAAAAAGGTAGGATTAAAGTTAACAGATTCATGATCTGAAAGAAATGAAAACAATCAAGAGCATCAATTAAGGCAATGGAGGAGGAAATTTTGTTTTCTGAAAGGTGAGGAAAATAGGAGAAAAAAGAAAAAATGAAAAACACTTTTTTATGAGAAAACAGAGGTTTGGAACTTCTCTAAAACCATTTTATCACAAAATCATACAAAGTAGGAAGCAGTAGGTGATGAGAGTGAAGAAGAGATTGCCTTGCAATGAGTAGAAAAGGATTGGAGGTGCTATTGAAGGGAATTTAAAAAGGAGTCAAAGAATGAACTAAAATATATCCAGGATCAATAAAAGCCCAACTGAAATTATTGTGGCTTGTGATTTGGATTTGAGTAGTTAAAAATATGGAAGATGGTAGAAACAACTCGAAGCACATTCAATTATTTAATCTTTGACAAAGAAGCAAAAAGCATACACTTCATGAAAGATAGCCTCTTTAATAAATGGTGCTGGGAGATCTGATTGTTCACTTGCAGAAGATTGGACCTAGACCAATTTCTTTCACTGTGTACTAAACTAAAATCAAAATATATTAATGAACTAAATGTTGAAACACAAACACCTTGCTGGAAGAAAAAATAAGTAAAAATCTTAAAGTAATAGGTATTGGTAAGGACTTCTAAACAAAACTGGTTGAATAAGAAATTATACTAAAAATCAATAAGTGGGTCATATCAAATTGAAAGCTTCTGCATAATGAAAGAGACAACAAATAGAGTGAAAAGACAAAATACAGAATGAGTGGGAAAGTGTTTTTTCAGATTAATATCTAGAATATATAAAGTACTAAAAAATTAAACCCCCAAAATAAAAAAAAATGGGTAGGTTAAATTAATAGACATGTCACCGAAGAAATACAAATGGCCAATAAATACATGAAGAAATGCTTGATCATTGGCCATTAGAGAAATACAAATTAAAACAACACTGAGATTACATCTTACTACAGAAAGAATGGCCATCAATAAGAAATACTAATGCAACCAATTTGGAAATCAGTATGGAGATTCCTCTCAAAACTGAAACCAGAAATTGCATTTCACCAAGCTATTCCCTTGCTAGATATCTTCCTGAAAGTGTTAGAAATCATACTATAATGATGTATGTATACCCATATTTATAGCAGCACAAATTATACTAAATTTTGGAAATAGCTTATATGTCCATCAAGAGATAAATGGACAAAGAAAATGAGATAATTATGCATAATGGAGTACTACTCTTCCCTAAAGAAGAGAAATTTGTGTCATTTGTAAGAAAATGGATGTACCTTGAGCCAGTATTATTGAGTGAAATATGTTAGATATACAAGCTTAAATATTGCAAAATTTCTCTTCTATGAGAAATAGAATGAATAAAGAACAAAATAAAAGATAAATGATAGGAAGTAGGGAGATTGATCTTTCTCAAATGGAAAGGTGATCAAGAGATAGGGGGAAGAGGGGTAGGAAAGGAGATGAAAAAGTAAATAACGTATATATGTACATTTACCAACTCCATATAAAGAATGTGAGCTTTATATAATGCAGTCATGTAATAAAATAAAACTAAGTGTGCCAAAAGATGGATGGAAAGAAAATAATGGAGAATGAAAGGACATAAATATTCATTAAGATGTATTATACACATGTACCAATTCTCCATGAGGTATACAAACATTATGTATTACAAACTTATACTTAAAAAAAAGAACAAAGCCATGGGGCTGGGGATATAGCTCAGTGGTAGAGCCACTTGTCTAGTATTTCTGAGGCCCTGGATTCCATCCACAGTGTTGCAAAAACAAACAAATCAATAAATAAAGCAAAACTATCTAAATTTTAAAAGGATGTAACAAATTGAGAGACATGGATAGTATTTAAAGGAAACATAGCTCCTTCGCTAAGACAATGCTGCATGTGGTATTACAGATTAAAGGGTGGCAAGGGCTTATATTTTATGAATAATTTGAGAATTAAAATTTTTGTGTTTAAATTTGAAGGGGTTTTTACTCATTTAAGCATCTGATTTTAACTATTACTTCTTGGGTTTTGATCGATTATCTTGCTTGGATGGTTTTTCTTCTCCACCTTTGCTCTGAAATTCATCTTCAATTTAATACTGTAACTAAAAGAGAAAAAACATGCCCAAGAAGATCTTTTTTAATAGCCAGTTTTCCTAGAAAACCTACAGGCTTTCGTCAATCAGCTTCACAGTTTTATGTTTTCTTTCACATTTACTGCCTTGCCCAATAATTTACTTTCATTGTTTGTCTAAAAATGAAACATAGAGAGCTCCTGGAAGGTTCTGATTAGAGGTCATATTAGAAGTTGCTAACTCAGTTAACTGAGGATTTCAAATAATTCCATTTATTATATTGATATTTGCTAAAATACTCATTTTGAAAACCAGTCCCTTAAAATAACTCTAAATTTGTGTAGTGCTACATAGGTTTGTAGTCCTACAAATATACTTAATTAAAATGATGTCTTCATTTCATTATGTCAAAATTGAAATTTTGCCTGAATTCACAGATCAACAACTTTCCCTTCAAATCAAGAGTGCAAGGTATTCTCCCTTTTACTTTCATCAGCTACGGCCTCCCATTATATGATTTTAGAGTCATTCTGTAGGAGTTTCCCCAGTTTCCCTTCTTGCCACTTAAAAAAGTGTTTTCCAAATTATGATAGATAAAAATTCAAATTGCTAATTAATGATAGGAGATTTATAGCATTTCGGTGTACAAGAAGCTAAACCTAATACTCAAATCAGTCCTCTGGAATTAGTGGCATCTAGAAATTCTTGTTCTGATGAAATATGATATAGATATTATATTTGTAGTAATTTTATTCATATTTGTTGTGGTTATTGACTCTTGTCTAATGTTAATTCTCAAACCTTGGATATTTTTCTTAGTTTTACTTCAGTGCTTCTCATCTTGCAAGTGTATTGTGTTTACTGTAGCCTTTACAATTTTAGATTGCTTTATGTAATTGCAAACTTACTGGGTATTGGTATTTAAGGCCTCCTCAGGCTTTGTAGATCTAGCCTTATTTAGAAATATGTTTGACTCATGGAAGACATTAAAGTCAGAAATAGATACAAAAATCGCTCCATGTGCAATACGATTTCTTAGTCTCAAAAGCATAAATAATAACAGGAATAGCAATAATAAAAACACAGCAATAAAAAGAGAAAGAGGACCTAAAGAGATAATATCTACTGTCTCAGATCTAGATGGCTAAATCTTTAAATTTGCAAGTGTCATTTAAACAAATTATCAAGTTTATTTTCTAGAGGACTGCAAAAGGAAAAATTCTAATATTGTAAGCAAGGGTCTTTTGTGTATCCAAAGCTTCTAAAGGACTTTAACCCTTTGATGATCACTGGCCAATTTAGTTCTTAAGATTTCCACTGGAATTCAAACCTTAATTTCTGCTAATAATTAAAATATCACTATAATCTTGATAGAGAACATTAAATAAGACATTTAATTAATGCTTCTAAAATGTTGAAAGTGTTTGTTTTTAATATAAAAATAATTATAGCACAAATGAATGCACTAACTTTTCTTATTGTATTAAAGAATTTCTTAAATTTGGAACTTCAAAATATTTCCATGATATTATGTTACTGAAAACATCAAATTATACTGCAAATAAAAAGGTCTAGATAAGATGTTTAGAATTTTTAATACGATTAGACTTTTTTGAAGTAAAACTTTCCTTTACATTGTACTTATTCACCTGGAAATTTTAATCACAATACATTATAAGAGATGAAATATTTCAAAATGTAGTTTAATAGCCATTTCTGACAAAAAAAAACATTGAGGGGCTGGGAATTTAGCTTAATGGCATAAGCTCCTGCTTAGCAAGCACGAGGTCATGAGTTTGATCCCAAGTACCAAAAATAAAAAACAAAAATCAAAAATCAAAACAACACCCATTGAAGAAATTTGAAACTTCTCTCTTTTTTTCTTGCTTTTTTGAGAATCACTATTTTTTGTTGAAGCTTTTCTGTTTCTGCTATCTCTTCACAGCTGTCCTTTTCTCCTTCTTATTTTCTTCCCACAACTGTAGTAACACAGCAATAACAATTCAATGCTTTTAAAAAATATTTTGTACCTGCATATATTCGCATCTGTTATGTTAGAAATGATTTATTACTGTATTCCAACAGCAAATTTTATCACAACTGCTTAACATTTTGATCTCATACAATTTAAAATTGAAATAGGTTTCTAAGGGTTTTTTAAAGATAAAATTAACACATAGTAATTGTATACTTTAATGGGTTTCAGTGTGACATTTCCATACATCTACATATTTTGTTTTATTGTATTCACTCTCCAAAGAGCAATGAATGCATGGTCAATGAAGTGGCAAAAGGAGAAAATATGTTCTCGAAAAGGGCAGAGAAATCCCACTTAGCACATTTACAATTTATTAAGAGGGCAGAAACAGTGTAGACATTCCTCCTCTTCTACATTGCTAAGTAGATTTAGTGTGGAATTAAATTCACTGTTTATAAAAATATTTATTTTCTGAAAGAATGTCAGAGAATTTGCCTTAACTATGTAGTTGGTAGCATTTTGTAAGGAAATGAAGACTGGATTTCACTTTCTGAATAACTACCGACCTCTAGAGGAGAGGAGCACAGGAAAGGAAGTTTGATTAAATCTCCTTCATACAACTTTGATATGGTCATCTAACCACCTTATGTTGTGTGGAAGAACATGCCTTTCCTTTGAAATGTACCCTCTTTAGACATTTTGCTCATTACGAACTCTTACTATAAGTTTGTTGCACTTGATAAGTGGGGAAAGAGGAATCTTAACCTACATGAAACCCTAGTCATTTGGTTTACAAAGCCAACAATGAGAGAAGAAAATCCCATATTTAAAAATGCAAACCTTCCACTTTGTATGCTTTAATTTTGTAACTAGAACAACTATTTCTAAACGGACAATATGTAATTTATCAACTAGTGATTTCTTACTGTTTATTTGTTTTCGAAATTCTGTAATATTTCTACTCTTTTTCTGTTTTTTTTCCTCTTTAAATAAAAAGTACAAAACTTCACCTTTTCCACATCTTCTGTTGTGTATGTTTTGAATAATTAAAGAAACTTTCCAATAAATTTTATTGGGAGTGGATAGGTGGGTAAAGCTGTCCAATCATAAGACTGAGGGATAAGGACACACAAAGTTCTGTCTGTTCCAGGAGAGTGGTTAAAGTGCTGTAAAATAAGGCACCAATCTGCACTCTCAAACTAAGTCTTCTTAAAATATTCACAGGCTTACCAGGCTTCCTCAAAGTCAGAGCAGAGCATAGTGGTGTGTCAACAGGACCAGCAACTAGGACACGCTCGAGATCCAACTCAGGGACCATTTTCATTCTTTCATTTTGGAAGAAATTACCCCCAATGCACTAGGTGGCCTCGCGGGGATCCAAGTTGGTTTACTTGTGACCTCACTGGAATCTTTCTTCTGAAAGCAAGGCAAAGCCGCTCATTAGCTTCTGTAGAATTTGGGAGCGATATGTACATGGAATTGTAGCTGCAACCTCACGTTCTTGGAAGGAACTTGGATGTCAGACCCAAGTGGCTGAGGAGGGTGAAGAGACGCTCAAGCATCTTGCTTTGTGTTCCTGTCTCTACATTAGTGGTGCGCAGAGAAGACAGGTTTGCAGCATAGTTTGCCTTGAGAGCGTTGCGGGACAAACGGGCATTCTTTCCTCAGATTGGGAGGCAAGAAGCGAGGCACCACACAACCTCTTTAGATTCCATTCACCGGAGAGCATTAAACTGCCTCAGGCTGTCAAAGGCTAGCAAGAAAGTCTCCATCTCCTCATCCGCGACAGCCATTCCGATAGCTCAGGCGGCGAGGGGTTGGGGCCCATTGGCTAGGGTCCACTGCCAGTCTTCGGAGGGGGTGTGTTGAGGGTGGGGTCTCAAGAAGAGTCGTGTCTGGGCAGCTTACTGTTTGCTGGATGGTGAGTGAGCCTCAGCTCGTACTGAGCTGCTAGGAAGTTGTGAACAGTTCAGAGGAAGCTACCACACGCCACAGACGGAGCAAGGGTAAAGGAGCATGAGTGAGAAGAGTTGGGGCGAGAAAGAGAGGGCCCAAGGAGCCAAGATAAAAAAGAGTAACCATGGCTCTCTCTGCACCTGCAGTGATCTCTGTAACTTCCAGCAGCACCGTTGTCCCAGGAGGCTTATTTCGAGCAGAACTCATTACTCATCTCCGCGAGAGCCCCCTCGCCTCACCCCTAATATAATCAACAGTTTCATGGCCAATAGCCACAACAGTAGCGGGTTCCGTAGTGGCAGTGCAGGCAGTGCCAACACCAACACCAACGAGGGCCGGATGGTCAACATGCATAGAGTGAAGGTGGCTTCATTCCTGATGGATGGTCAGGAACTGATTTGCCTGCTGCAAGTCTTTAATCTTTTTCTCAAGCACCTGGTGGGAGGGTTGCACACGGTTTATAACAAGCTGAAGAGACTGGTCATATTCCCAATAGTGTGCACGGTCGGTCCGGATCCTCTGCAGACTGGGGGCCATACAGCCCAGGGTGAACTGCTGCAAACTTACAACCAGGAAAGACTTTGAAACTTTGTTCACTATCTTAATATATGTGATCATATGAATAGTTACTTTGAAGACAAGACAGTATGGTAGCCAGTGTTGATTTAGTATCATCTTGCTCTCAAGTCGTACCATGCTTTTGTTTTTCTATTACCATTTGTTCTATCACGTTGTGTCTTATTGGATTTTAATATGTATGATAGTAAAAACAAAATTTTTATGGAAAATGAGATAATATAGCAGCCATTGTTCATCTTTGGTTATATGGTTCAGAATGTCTTGGAATACTTCCATTCTCTTGAGTTGTTTATTCTACTTTGTTATGTTTGACACTATTGTGTGTAAAGCTAAGCTCAACTATTTCAAAGAAAGAGACATTATGATAGCTACTGTTAATATCCAATTGTCTTGTTGTGAA